>JAOVYX010010892.1:0-33516 GCA_035668315.1 Drosera spatulata | reverse complement strand
GAAAAAAAAACCACGGCCCACATGCCATAAGGGGGATTGCAATATGCACCCATCTCATTGACCCGGTGACCGCCCAATGTTCGAAAAATCTATTTTACACCCCCCCCCCCCCCCACACACACACCTGATGTCCCAAAACGTGTTTTAACCCTGATTATGTGGGGAATTTTACTTACTCCTTATCTTCTAATAAAAAGATGTAACATTTTAATCTGATACGAAAATTTATATATTGATTTTTATAATGATGATTTATTTGTTTTTTTGGTTTTCTAAGAAAAAATGAAAAAAAATAAAAAAATATATAGTAAAAATTAAGGATATTTGATAGTTTTATAACAATAAAAAAATCCCATTTATAAAATTATTATAATCTATACTATATATTAAGCAAATAGAAATGACTTTATCTTAAATTTTTCAATCTTGATCGTTTAATTTTTCATTCGAAGGTTGTGATCAAATATTAATAAATTAAAAATAAATACAATTAATTATATTCAAATTATAAAAAAAAGATTGATTCAATAAAATTTATTTGTTAGTATATATATTCTAATTGAATTTTAAGAGATAAATAGTTATTAATTCTATAAATAATATGAAATGCTAATTTTATCAATCAATATAAATAAACGAAAAAGATAATAATATTTTTATTTTGTAAATCTTTAACAAAAAAGATGATTCATATGTAATAACTTTATCACTTCTACATGAATTGAAAAAGATATCATATCTCTTAATTGTAGTTTACTATGTATTTTTTTTCATATTTATCTCGTGCATTATTACACAGACCGATATATTAGTATAATTTAAATTAAAAAAAGGTCCTCGTATAATCTATTCTCTTTTATTTCTTCATCCAATACGAATCCTCCAATTTAGGATCTCCTTTATCATCAGGTCACAACTCAAATCCAATAACTTTCGGTGACTCATGTTGGCTTGATTGTAGTAGTCTTGTAGATGAAGAAAGAACCAGATGCTGCTTGGAGTCGGTGAGAAACTGAGAATGTCATTGTCAAGTCAAGTCATTCTCCTCATCTTGCCACGCGTCTTCTCAACAAAGCCACCTCACCTCACAGTATAAATCTCATTCCCATCACCACATTCATTAATTGAGTCATTCACACGAAGAGCCCAAAGTTCTTTCTTCGCGGTCGGTGAATTGTACGACGTCGTTTTGCCCTCACAATGAGTCGGTTTTGGACTTTGCTCACGCATCTGCACTCTGTTGCGGGGTAATCTCATCGATTTTATTTTGATTATTATTGATTGATTTTTGGCTTGGTGTGATTGAATATTGATATATGATGATTTGGTTGGTTTTGATTTTGGGGTTATTGTTGATTTGTGTTGTGCAGGCCGGTGTTGATGCTGCTGTATCCGCTGTAAGTTCTATTTTTGGCCGTGATTTTGATACTTTGTATCGGTCTTGTTATTCGTTTCATGAGTAATCGGGGATGAATGCTTGGATATTGTAGGAAAATTGTTAGATTAGTAAGTTTTGTATCATTGGTTCGAACTTTTATTAAGATCAAAATTGGTTCCTCTACAGAACTCTACTTAGAATATCGAAACATTGATTGGTCACGTTTCTATTGCCAATTGATTTTTGTTGTGAAAATCATGTTTTCATAGCTATATGCCATATCGGAACGCAAGTCGGGATTAGCCATCACTTCTGATCCACTTTGCCCACCTAATTATTCACTTGTTGGATTCAAAATAATCCTTCATGTGAGGAGTTGTGCGCGAAACTCATATCAGGATTCATTTGTTGGGATCAAATAACCCTGTAGTAAGTGTGTGCGCGGGACACACTTGTTGTTATTGCAGAAAAACCATGTGCCTATGTATATAATCCATGAACCATTCCACCTAATCAATTACCATAAGTGGTCGAGTTATAATACTTTACTGTAGGACAGAACGGTTGTGTTTGTTTGTACATTTTAATGGTGAACAATTGGTGTCTTAATCATAGTAATTGGATTCAATTAGGTATGCGTCGGTGATGGCTATTGAGAGCCCTTCGAAGTTGGACGATGAACAGTGGCTTGCTTATTGGATAATCTACTCTTTCCTCACTCTCATGGAGATGGTCCTTCAGCCTCTCTTAGAATGGTGAGACACCTAATTACAGACTTCGATGTTAGCATCTTGAGAAAGCATGACCATCTTAGGAAAAAAAGATGACTCGTCTTGTTATTTAGTTTCAACTTCATCTGGTAAGGGTTGATGGAAATGTACATATACTGAAGCCTCCCTACTGGTATGCCTTGGGAAATCACATGGAGTTCATGAAAACCAAGGAAGTACTTGAATTAAAAAAAAAAAAAAAAAACATTACAAGAACTATCTTAGGAACATTGTTCGAGTGGTGGAATGCGTTCGATTTCAAAGAGATTGCATAATGCAGGATACCCATATGGTACTCAGTGAAGCTGCTGCTAGTCTCTTGGCTAGTGCTGCCACAATTCAGAGGAGCGGCTTTCATTTACCAGAATTTTGTTAGGGCGAAGATCAAGAAATTTGCTTGGGCTAGGGGACATGATCATGTCAAGACCACCAATCACTAAGGGTAACACAAATTTTGGCTTGTATTTGTTTCACATTGCTGTTGAAACTTGGCTTTATTTCTGAGGTCCATCTTCGACCCCCATAATTCTTCTTTGATTACTCTCTTGAAGTACACACTTTGTTGTGTTAATATTACTGTTTTGTCAATTGAAATTTGTAACAGGGTTGTGAGGCTATCCACAGCTCACTGGATTGGAAGAGCTGGAAATGAAGATTAGTTGCATGTACGTATGCCGATGTATATCAAGTTGAACCAGACATGGTTTTTCTTTCCCATATACTAGTTGCTTCAGAATGGCCGCTGTTTTCTTCGTGTTACAGGTCATAGCTTATGTTGTTATAGATGTATATGTTACCGTTCTACTCATGTTAGTGAAGTTCTGAGCTTGGATTTTTCAACCTTATGCGAGTTTCAGTGATATCTTTGAAATAACAGAGTTGGCGTTTGTATTGTGTTAGTTTTGGCAAGGGTCTTCATGGTCAATCTGTAGTCAGCACTAGAGGGCATGATAGAGCTGAATGGTGGTATCCGTACGTTGACTGTTTGACAGGATATGAGTTTTGGTGCGTTCAAGGGCCAAGCGATGAGTTCTGGATGAAGCTTAGGATAAGCCTGATAAGTAGATTATTACATTATTTTCGTGGCCGTTGTCACATGAAATAGAAGAGAAAAGAAGAAGTATTGTGGCATTGCTACGAAGTGGTGGTGGTTGTCAAGCGGATGGCTCAACAAAGTAATCCACTGCGGTGAACTTATACTTGGTGACAGGAAACTCGTCAATTTCATCATGCCAGGGATTCCTCTTTTCAATATCGATGGTCCTGATGGCACGCCATATAACACTGCTACATTTGAAACCAGATCCAAATGCCATCTGCCATAGGCGATCACCCTTCTTAACCCGTCCCTTAGCCTCGCTGTATGCGAGCTCGTACCAGATTGAGCTGCTGGACGTGTTTCCAAATCTGTAGAGAGCCATTCTTGCAGCTTCCATGTTAGCAGGTTTGATCTTCAAGGTTCTCTCCAGTGTATCAAGCACTGGTTTTCCTCCGACATGGGGGAAGAAATGGTCGATTGTGCCCATAAAGTTGGGAACATAGCTCTTTCCTTTTGCCATGTTTAGTCTTTTAACTATGCTGTTGATCGCAACGAGGAGCTTATCTGATGTGGGTAGGATTAGGCGACCTAACGCGGATAAGTTGGCTTTGATGGCAGCGGATGCTTCCATGAGTAGGTCTTTGGTTATTCGGGTGCCTCTGTAGCCTTGCGAGTCCTCGTCTGCGAAAATGCATGTGTAAGCAGGGTTCGACCTGGCATTGTTGGTGTAGATTGTGTGGATTAACTCGTATTTGGAGGATCTTCTGTCTGTTGCGCTGTTGGAGAGGAGGATAGCAGCACCGCCTACCCGGAAAATGAGGTTCGCCGCCATCATCGAGAAGTCGTTTCCGATGTACTGGTTCTCGGTGATATTCTCGGTGCTGAGTACCAAAGCGTACGCATTTTTGTGAACCTGTAGACCAACAATTTTTCCAAGAACACATTCATTTAAAAAATAATGTCACCATGACACATTCTTTTTAGCAAACTCGAGTAATCAAGAGTATCGTGCTCGATTCCGGTTTTGCCATCACCCAGGGCAAGTCCTGGATGGGTTGGGTGAGGCCGGTCCGATTGTCAACTAGGGATTAGCGCGAGGCAGCTAGTCCCCGCCTCGAGCTAGTCCCCTGGTTGTAACATCAATTAGAGGTGGGGACGGGCGGCTTGGGCTCGCTCGGGCTGGGACATGCCCGATCGCAAGCTATTCTTTACCCGAGATGTCAGTTCTACCCTCACGGGTTATATGTGCAGTGCGGGATTCATGTGTTTGGGGGCCAAGCCATGGGGCCCATTTCCCTAAAGTTTGGGGACCGATCAAGGGATGTTTTCGACCCGAGATGTCAGTTTAGGAGGTTCTATTGCAGAAATAAGGCGATCTGCACTTTGATGATTCAAAATGCAGAATCACTGAATGCCAGTGAATATATAAACTTGCTGGTACCTTGAGGAGTTGCTTTACAAGGCCGATAACATAAAGTCCCGCACTGCATCCCATGCCGGAAATGTCATAGCTCAGAACCCTTTCGTCGAGCTTATAGCGGTTCACTATCATGTCAGAAAGCGTCGGGGTTGGATTGAACAATGTGCAATTCGTCACCACGATCCTGATCTGGTTTGCCTGAACACCCGCCTTGGCAAGCACCTCGTCTATGGCTCCAAACATAACATCCTCAGCCTCCTTCCTCGCCTCTTTGAGGGAAGGACAAGGTGGTTCCATCAGCAATGCGCGGGGGAGATAGGTGCTGGATCCCAATCCGACCGCGGTTAACTTGTTTTTGGTGTTGCTCAAGCCCTCCTCCGTGTAAGAAGGGTAAAAGCGTCTCATTTGCTCGAAAAATTGTTCTTGTGAACACTTCAGCGTGTCTTCGGGTTTGTAACATGAGAAGTCGACTAGGAAAACCTTGCTTGAGCACCTTCGGCTCAAGAACTTCAAGAAAAATGATACCGTTGTCACTACGATGCAAAAGATTAGGGTTTGGAGCATGATTTGTGTATAAGGATATATGGTTTCTCCAATGATGCTGTGATCAGGTTGCATGGATTATGATACGCAGATGAATGACATACCAATATTTATGCACAAATTAAATAGGTATCTAACTCACAGAACGGTGTCAAGTTGCCCTTGCATCTCTACTACAATAAATTATATAAAATAGAGATTATATAATAAGAAAAAAAAGTGAAGTAGTGATATATATGATAAAAAATCGAAAAGATGTTGAAAATATATGTTATTTAAATATAAAAGTTATAATATGAGATAGAAAAATTAGATAAATTTATCGTATTGTTTTATTTTTTGTTTTTATAACTTTTTTTTTATAGCGTTATGTATAATAAAAAATAAAAAAATAAAGATAAAAATTATAGGGATTTTGATGCAAGTGGTTAGGCTACAAGTAGACTGCTCGCTGTCAATATTATTAAGATGGCTCATGTTAATATAGACTTTTCCAACCACCGATCATTAAGACATGCTGTACTTCTAAAGCAAATTGTGCCTCTTATGCAGGTAAGACTTGTACTTACAATGCAAGTACGTAAGCTCTTATACCCACAATGTAGTAGCGGCAACAGCAGTCCACGGACGCATGTCAGACGACCGAATCTAAGTTCCCGCATCAGTTTGTTAACCCAAGGATCACATAGCTCATAACTTTATATAGGATAAAGTGTTTATATGGTTAGTTATATGTGCGATTAAATTATTGGATCTTCAAATCAATGGTTGAGATTAAAAAATCATTTTTGTATTAATTGAAGGGAGAGAAAATTGATTTTTAATCTCATCATTGATTCTCAAATTCAATAATATATACACATACAAAGAATTATGTGAATAATCACGTAAATACTTTTACCCTTAGACATATATATATAGCTAGCATACATAGAGAACTCCTGGCCAATTATATGGTAAGAACTCCATATACGAAGATTACATAATAAAACTCCCTAATTAAATATTCGTAACAATGAATCAAATGCAATGTAAAAAAATAATTATATTATAAATTTGAATTGATGATAAAAAACTCATTATATACTCCATTTTAACGTTTCGCCTGAGGTAGTGACCCGAAAGCTGCTCATCATGGCAATGAAGCTTGCACAGGAATACAACCCACCACAAACAAAATGCTATTGGATTCGAATTCTCGACGTTTATGGTACACTTGATCTAGCACCAATTCTATCGAAAATTAAAATTGACGGTAAAAGATTTCTTAATTATGCATCTTAAAATCTAGTAATATAATGACATATGTACGTATCACCTGACGTAATTAATTATGGCTATTATTATCCTAGAAGCTCACTGTTTGTTGTGGATTACAGATCATGTAGTAGTACTAAAAGGATAGGATTGAACTTTACCTCATCACATACGTACCCGTGATCTCCCGCCAACTTGGTTGCTTATGTATATGTTGCTTTCTTGATCCATATGGTTTGTCATTTACGCCAACTGCCACCAACTTAATAATGTGAAGAAGAAAGAAAGGATAAAGGAATAAATTTCACTTATTATGCAAGCACGAAAGATCGAGACATAAACCTTGATTCAGATATTTAATGCACGGCACGCTAATTTATATGCAACTAGCCAAAATGTCAAGAAGAGTTCGTTTCACAACCCTTTCCCTCGTCATGTTGTCACATATTCGACATTTTTCTTGAGGAAAGTCTATCCCATAATTACAAGGATAAAATTCTCTTTCTTCTAAAAAGAAAAGGAAAAAAAAGGAGAAAATTTTGTACATCTTGTCCATTAATTAATATTCAGAAAAAAATGTATGGATTGTTATTTTTAAATTAAAAAATGGTCGAATTGACATTTGATGATTGCAACAATGTACATTGATCCATATAGAGTTACCATGTACATCTCGTCCTTAAATTATACACATGCTGAGGAATAACTACGCAACAGGAAAGTGGAATTGATCTAGAGAAGAAACGAAATAAGATATTTGATACGTTGAGAAATAAACACATGCTGATATGTTGAGACATTTAGTACGCGGGAATGATTTAGAAAAGAAATGAAATATAATGTTATAAGGAATAAAGATGTGAATGAAATGAGTTACTGTCATTTCTTCTGAGTTGTTTGTTTAATATGATGGGAATGAAATGGATCCAAGAAAATGAAAATGAAAAATCGTATTTTCAAATTCTATTTAATTTTAATTTCAATATTGATTTCTAAATCTTAATTCTTAATCTTAATATCAATCTCTTAATCCTAATCTCTCAAACCTAATCTCTTAATCCTATTCTCTCAAACCTAATCTCTTAATCCTAATTTTTTAAATCATAATCATAATCATGATCATGATCATAATCATAATCTTAACCTTAATCTTATGTTATACGTCCGATGTTGGGTCAGTATAGTACTTCTAATTTAAATTTATGAACTTGTACTTGTGTACCGAAAGAAAGATGATTGATTTGTTTCTGGTGATATATCCAACCTTCATCATGGCGACGGTAAACGTCTTTCCTCGATGTTGGGACAAATTTGTATGCTTTTCCTTATGGAAAATCAACGGCTAGAGCCAATGATCCCATGAACGTACATGTTTGGGGCGAATCAGAAAGATCTGAATTTTTGTTTCCTTGTTTTGTCAATGTCTATAAATAAATAAAAGGCCAAAAAAAAAAAAAATTGTTAATGAATGGTGTACGCATAGATCGTGATTGAAATAAAAAACTGATATGATTGTCTCAAAGGGAGTATATTGAGAAGATACTCTGTTGCTTTCACATGGAGAATGCAAAAGTGGGTAGTGCTCCACTTGCTAATCATTTTAGTTTAGTGGCAAGCAGAGTCAAGTACAGATGCGCGGAAGGAGATGGAGGATGTCCCCTATGCTTTAACTGTTAGGAGTCTTTTGTATGCGATGGTTTGCATAAGGCCTGATCTAGTGAAAGTATTGAAAGTAGTGAAAGTATTGAAAGTATTGAAAGTATTGAAAGTATTGAAAGTATTGAAAGTATTGAAAGTATTGAAAGTATTTTATTGGATTTGATGTATCAAAGAATACCTAACATGTGGATCGTGCATGTTTAAAGTAAAAAAGTACTTTGTCTGACGGTAAAAGTTTTGGGAAGAACAGTTGTTGTAAGGTCAGATAAGTCTTCAATGAAGCTGCGAACGGAATAGATGGTTCAGCATATATAAGTGTTTTGAATTCTGAAATGATCATATCTGAGACAGAAGGGTTGTGAGTATCAGCTTAGTTGTGATTAGATTAGTTCCCAGAGTAGTTCAAGAAGGTCTATAGACTGTCAGCAACAGATCAGACGGGTTGGATCAATCTTCTAAAAGTTATCTGCTCAGACATTTATCTGCTATTGAAGACTCTGATTGAACTAAAAGAGGGCACACCACATGACTTCTTGAAAAAGGAATTGGGAATTGATTGGAGAGCAAGCCTCAAACCTTGCATATATAAAGCACATGATTTTAGAGAGAAAGCAATGGAAAAAATACACTTCTATATTCACATCTTCGAATCAAAGCACTCAAAGTTTCTCTCTTTCTCTCTCTCCTAATCAAGAAAACTTTCAAGTGTTTATCAAGAATCAGTTTTCTCAGGAACATCATGGTGAAGACGTTGATTGGTGTTCGCGACTTTGTATATAATGTCTAAAAGCAAGTGTGCGTGTCGTACCAAGTAATAAAAATGAGTATATGAGTTATAGTCCCACGAGGACTTAGATCTAACGACCGAAGTACAAATAGTGTTCCTTGCGTTAACCAATCAAAACGTGATGAGTTGTTACGTGACACTAAGAATTCTATTAACTAAACTAAGCTAACCGAAATCAACGACACAAGGATAGAAGATCGGGTTCTAGGTTTGAAAGGGAGTAGGGTTGTGACTTTGTCTTCCAATTATATCTAGTTACTATGTCGTTTTAATAGTTAATAATGAGTTGTGGTTATAGACGAATCCATAAGGTGTAATCCATTCTCTCTCGAGTCCTAGATTATGTTAAACAAAACGTCACCTTTAACATCTCTCGGTGAGAGGCTATCACGTTATGGTAGGCATGAAATTTGAGGGCTCCTAGCGTATCTCGTACGTCACGTAAGCGATCTCGCAATCTCGCATTCAACGTGTGGACATGTGGTTAAATTCTCGATACGAGACTATCCTCTCGGATTCAAATCATACCATAAATCATACAACAAGTGATCAAGCACAACCACATATCATAATCATAAAACAATGAAAACTAAATTAACAACATGAGAGTAACATCAATACAAATATTCGACTACCCCACAACTGTAACAAAACGTTTAGCTCATGATTCGAGTACTAAGACAATGCAACAAACACCTAATGTGCATGAAAATAATCATAGTACAAGTGAAAATCAAAACAAGTGAAGAATGCTCAATCGATATTGAGAATGTATCCGGTTCGCTCCCGATGAAGTCTTTTGATGTAACTTTCTGTCCCAATGAATCGTACGCGTCTCGTCCCAAGAAATCCACTTCAAACCCTAGGTTTTTGTCAATTGTCGTCTATGATCATGGATGGCCCTAATTTGAGACCAAAAAGGAGTATTTATAGTCTTTTCGGCCTGAGTGAAACTCGACGCACGTACCCTGGTGTGGCTGTCCAAGGCGCCCTGCACTTTGTTTCTTCTATTTAACCCACTCTGCAGGGATTTAGGTATCGCGTTTGGGTGTGGCTCGAGGTTGCACCCGGGCGCTTCATTTTTTTCCTGAATAGGGGAATGTTGGGGTTTGGACATCGCCCCTGGACGTGGCAAAGGGTTACGCCCAGGCGCTTCATATTTTTTCCTAAAGCGCTGTTTCGTCGAAGAATGGCATCCGGGCTTGGGATAACGCTGCGCCTGGGTACTTTGAGTGTCACCCTGAACCAAACGCTTTGCCTATTTCGTCCCACTTTGTCCCTGCTCGATCACGCTCTGTTTTCAATGTTTTTTGACCGTCCTATTGCTTATTTTCTCCTACAAATCACACCGAGGTATCAAAACTTGAAAATATAGCAAATAGGACCAAAATCAATATAATTATGAAAGTAAAGACGTCGAAACGATACAAGAAAACGTGATAAAACTCAGCATGAATCGAGCTAAACAACTCCCCCAAGTTTGAGCTGTATGAAATTCAGACGGAAATAACAAGAAACATGCTAATGAGCCAAACGCTTACAGTCCTGACAATTGGATGTTGTCACTCATTATATTCTGAAGGTCGATTTATCAACTCTATGGAACTACTTGCATGAACTTATCCTAGTTTCAGAAGATCGACTCCATAACATGCACCTCTTATCACCCCATGATCGTAAGGATGATTTCACATAAACTCTCAATCATAATCATGCAAGGATAATGTTTTCAACCCTAATAAAATACCTATCAAGAAGCATTCGTGCACCAACCATCATTTTACCCGAACCAAATGTGTAATTGTGATCCAAGTTAAGGCCGAGACCAAGAAAAGTTGAAGATAGGGAAGAGGAGGTTGGCCATTTGTTATGTGGAGTTTTAGATGTAAAGAGGGTAGGAATAAAATGTAGGTAAAGACATTGACGTACAACTAAACCCATCCCTAAACAAGGCATAGTGCCTAGTATAAAAACAAACCATGTACTCACAACTTTCTTTATTTCTTTTTTTTGTCCGAGCATAAACCAAGAACTTCGACACCACGACCTCGACACACTGTATGACATATTACATAAACATCGCAAGAACAAAGGCTCTTTGGCCTAGGCACATTGTGTGTCCTGATACATCATCTCAACATACAAACCACCCCAAACAAGACTTTATCCTCCTATCGTTTCATTGACTCATACACGTATTAGAGTTCAAAAGGGCTTTTTTTTTTTTTTTTTTTGGTTGTGGAGCTCACCATGACATGAATAAACAAAGAGCAACTCCAATGCATGCCCATTCAAATAATAAATTGTATATATAAGATGCAAGGGATGGTAAGTCCACACAATAACCTTTGTGCCAATCAAGTATGGTCGAAACTTGTCTAATGCAAAGACCACGGTAAGAAGCTCCTTCTCCGTTGTTGCATAATTGAGTTGAGCATCCATGAGAGTGCGGCTTGCAAAATACATGGAATGGAAGATCTTGTCCTTGCGTTGTCCTAACACCGTCCCAAAGACGTAGTCATCAGCATCACACATCAACTCGAACGGAAGATCCCTAGAAGGTGCAACCATAACCGGAGCGGATACTAACGCCATCTTTAGATGCTCGAATGCTTTTAGGCACTCCTCATCAAAGAGGAAAGGAGTATTCTTCTCAAGTAAGTTGCATTACGGTCTAGTGATCTTCGAGAAGTCCTTGAAGAATCGTAGATAGAAACCTGAATGTCCAAGAAAGCTTCAAACACCTTTGATATTAGAGGGCGGGGGAAGCTTTTCAATCACATCTATCTTGGCACAATCAACTTCAATGACCCTAGAAGACACTTTGTGTCCCAAGACTATGACTTCCCGAACCATGAAGTGACGCTTCTCCCAATTCAAGACCATATTAGTCTCGACACACAGTTTGAGTACAAGAACAAGGTTTCCCAGACAAGAATCAAAAGAAACACCAAAGACGGAGAAGTCATCCATAAATATCTTAATATAGCGCTCCACCATATCCGAGGATATCGTTATCATGCACCGTTAGAAGGTAGCCGGCGCGTTGCAGAATCCAAAAGGCATCCTCCTATACGCAAAGGTACCATAAGGACACGTGAAGGTAGTCTTCTCTTGGTCTTCTGATGCTATGGTTGTAGTCAGAATACCCATCGAGGAAGCAATAGTAAGAATAGCCCGCCAAGCGAACGATTATTTGATCAATGAATGGAAAAGGGAAGCGATCCTTCCTAGCGGCCTTGTTGAGCTTGCGGTAGTCGATGCACTCTCCATCCCGTCATGGTTTGAGTTGGGATCAATTCGTTGATGTCGTTCTTCACTATAGTTATGCTTCTTGGGTACAGCTTGAACGGGACTCACCCATTTACTAGGTAAGATAGGATAGATAATACCGGTGTCTAAGAGCTTTAACACATTTTTTCGTACCACATCCTTCATGTTGGGGTTGAGGCACCTTTGATGCTCGGCACTAGGCTTGAAGTTATCCTCCATAAGAATCTTAATCATATAATAGGATGGATGGATGCCTTTGATGTCCCCAATCGTCCACCCAATAGCTGATTTATGCTCCCTTATCACAAGTAGGAGCTTGTCTTTCTGATCTAAACTCAAGCTTGAGGAGACAATGGCTGGATGAGAAGAAGAAGGTCCAAGGTAAACATACTTGAGGTGTGGCTGTAGAGGCTTCAATTCCAAGGTAGTAGCTTCATCCTCCTTCTTTGGCGGATCACGTATCAAAGGCTTAATTCTAGAATTCGCGTAGTAGATGAGCGAAGAGTCAAGCCTTAGCACGTACTCCACTAAAGAAGGGTCTTTTTCACTTTCCATGCCCAAGAGACAAGCCATAAGAGAATCATCGTACAAGTTATCAAAGGTCTCTTGGGTACATTCATCAATGACATCGAGACGCATACAAGAAGGCTCCTCATCATGACATTTGATAACTTTAAAGACATCGAAAGTAACCTTCTCATCTTGGATGCTAAGGGAGACTTTTCCATTACGCACGTCGATAATAGTGCTCCCCGTAGTTAAGAATGGTCGTCCAAGAATGATTGGGACCTCGTCATCCTCCATGTCAAGAATAATGAAGTCGGTCGGAAAATATGAGATATTTCACCTTGACAAGAACATCCTCAATAATACCCCGAGGATAAGAGATGGAGCGATCCGCGAGTTGTAGGGATATAGTGATGGGGGCGCCTCTCCAAGCTCCAATTTCCTAAACACAGGCAAAGACATCAAATTAATCGACGCATCTAAATCACATAACTTTAGAGAAAACACGATTACCAATAGAACAAGGAATAGTAAAACTCCCTGGATCCTTAACCTGTTGTGGAAGTTTGCGTTGGATGATAGCACTATATTCCTCGTTGAGATTCACGGTCTCATATTCCTCAAGCCTCCTCCTTTTATACAAAATCTTCTTCATGAACTTCGCATAACTTGGCATTTGATCCAAAGCAACAGCAAAAGGAAATTGATATGGAGATGCCTAAACACTTCAAGCAACTTTTCAAATTGCTTTTCAAGTTTATGCTTCACGAAACGATGAGGAAAAGGAAGTTTAAGAATATAAGGAGAAGGGTTATCCGTAAAGAGTTTAGATGTAACCTTGGACTTCTCTTTAGGAGAAGTCTCTACGTTGCTGTGCTCCTTTGAGGTTTCACCGGTTTGATCATTCGTTTTGGCGTTGTGGGATTCCATCTCCTCTTGAGCTTTGTGTTCCTTAGGCTACTCCGGATCCTTCAAAGTTAATCCGCTCCTTGTAGAGATCGCCTTGACATGCTCCTTTGGATTGGTTTCGGTTATGCTAGGCAAGGTGTCTTGAGCTCGAGATGTCAAGATGAAAGCGATATGCCCCACTTGTGTCTCCAAATTCTTCAAGGAAGCTCCATGGTTTTATAGTATAGTCTCATGTCTTTAGAAATTCTCATCCGTCTTAGCTATGTATCTTAGCCAAACCATCTTCAAGGTTGGACTTTGGTGGTTGAGGAGGATTCTGATTGAAACCCGAAGGAGTGAGAGCAGCTTGGTTGTTCTTCCATGAGAATCCTGGATGGTTCCTAGCGTTGTTCGGATTATAGAAGTTGTTATTGCCTTATAGGGGACGCATGAAACTTTGTCCATATGCCGCTTGCTCTATGTTTTGAGCTTGCATCATATGAGTGTAAAAGTGATATTCATTGCTTCCATGAGGTCCTCCGCACATGTCACAAGTAGAAGGCGAGGGTGCTTGGATGGCATTAACTTGTGCATTTGAAGAGCTAGCGGAGAGAGCACTTACTTGCTTCATGAGGGCATCGAGTTGCTTCATGATGGAAGTCGCGGTGTCAAGCTCTAGCATACCCGGTGCCTTGTTGTGAACTTGCCTAAGCACCCGGCCATTGATAAGAACTATCCGTCATAGAGTCGAGCAAGTCTCATGTCGTCTTATAGTTGAGGTTCATGAATGATCCCTTGGTCGCTCATCAAGAGATACCCGAAGTTCATTATGGAGTCCTTTAAAGAAGCTCTCCATTTGCATCCAGTCGGGTAGCCCATGATGAGGAAACTTCTTGAGCAACTCCTTGAACCTCTCCTATGCTTCAGGAAGAGTCTTCGTATCATATTAAGCAAAGGAGGTGATGTCGGTTCGGAGTTTGGCCGACTTTGCGAGAAACTTTTGTGCCATGTCGATCCAAATGTGAATAGAGGCTGGCAGAAGGTTGAAGAGTCAGTCCGATGCCTTCCCGTTTAAGGAGAAGGGAAAGAGGAAGAGTCGGATTGCCTCATTCGTTACGTCATTCACCTTGATTGTGTTCGTTCTCATTAGGAACTTGACTAAGTGATTGTTGGGACATTCACTCGGAAGTCCACTTAATGCTTCGCCTTGGATCATGTTGATGAGTGAAGGCTTGATCTCGAAGTTCTTTGCATCAATGTTTGGAGTTATGATGGCGTTGTATTCATTGAGCACCTTGGACATTGCTTGCTCCTTCATAGTTGGCATAGCTGGCGGCAGTTGGTTTACTCCCGCAAGAGCCGCTTGGACCGCGGCTTGGATTGTCGCTTAAATTTGAGCTTGTAGATCTACCAGTTGATTTGGAAGATGGGAAGCGTTGTGTTGCACCCCAACCCTAAAGAGTTGGTTGTCGATGTCTTGCGAATCCATGGATGATGATGTTGCGAGAGAAGATGCTTTTTGTTGCATGCGGTTTCGCCTAAAGGTCCTTTCGATCTCAGAATCGATAGGTTGTAGTGGACTGTGAGGCAAACGTTGCATGCACAAGAGGAGTCACCTACAAAGAGCATAATCACACAACACAAACTCAATGGATTGTAAGAAATAAAGGATAAGATAGAAAAAACAAGAAAAGAAAAAAAAATGTTCAATCATAAGGAAACTATTAACTCCGATGGTAAAGAATAAGTCCCCGACAACGGTGCCAAAAACTTGTTCGCAACTTTGTATATCATGCCTAAACGCAAGGATACATGTCGTGGCAAGTAATAAAAGTGAGTATATGAGTTATCGTCCAACGAGCACTTAAATCTAACGACCGAAGTATAAATAGTGTTTCTTGGGTTAAACAATCAAAATGTGATGAGTTGTTACATGACACTAAGGATTCTACTAACTAAACTAAGCTAACCTAAATCAACGACACAACCATAGAAGATCGGGTTCTAGGTGTGAAAGGGAGTAGGGTCGTGACTTCATCTTCTGATTGTATATAATTACTATGTCATTTTAATAGTTAATCATGAGTCGTGATTATAAACGAATCCCTAAGGTGTAGTCAATTCTATCTCGTGTCGTAGAGTATGTCAAACCAAACGTCGCCATTAATATCTCTCGACGAGAGGTCGTCATGTTACGGTACTGATATAAAGATTTTTGTATGGGAAGTCTTGAATTAATCGCCTTGATTATTAGTATTAGATGTGCAACTTGTCGTCTCCGATTTGAGTACAAAGGTGCCCACTTCACTGGTTTTGCTTGATGAAGCATGCTAGGATATGATTAACCCGCATTGTCCTAGATCTTAATCTGGACCTCTTTAGGCTAGCCTTGAGTTGATTTGGTTTCTAAAAACCCTACTCAACCTCGCCATCCTTTTTTCTTGCTCTGGTCCAAGCCGCGAGAACATTTATAGCATGTTTTCATTTCTTTTGCCATTTCGCTTTTATAGTAAAAAAACAATGCATATAAATCTACAACAGCAGTGGGCAAGATCAATCTCTCTGTTTATTCAGTTAATCATGGAACTAATTCTCATATTCCTCAACATTGTTAGCTTTCCTATACTTTTTCTTTCACTTTGCATAATCATACCTCCATATACAGTAGTGGGCTCGATGAATTTGTAACTAACACAAAATTGTTTATTTGTAGCTAGACTATTGGATTTGATAATTAATGGTTGAGATTAATTCTTTTTCTTCTTTTATATTTATTGAAGAGGGAAAAAATCAATTTTAATCTGCAACACTGGTCTTCAAATCAAAGCTTTTAGCCACAAACAAGCTTATTTGTGGTTAGTCACAAATCTAATTTTCTCTATGTGTAAATAGTGATGTATTTTCAACATATAAATATAATGTGTATGCATATCTTTAAAATGATATGGATAACGAGTTACCAACAGATATCGAGACGTCCGCGGATATCCGGTCGAGTTCAGAACGAGTTTAACAATAACCATACCAGCCCCAAAAAAATTAATATTCAACACGTATTTTTATAAGTTTTGTTCTTATAGTTAAAAATATTTGGTTGTCCCGTAACCACCGCCATATGAAAGTACATAATTTATATAAAAATATGTTTCACAACAAATTTATATAAAATAATATTTGATCGTCCCGCGATGTCGATAAAAAATTATCTCGATAGTCCTCCAAGTTAAAGTACTATTGCAAACCTTGTGAGATGGATGAAGTATTTGTTAACGGGATAACACTAACTATATCTCGTTCTTATCAGATCTAAATATGTTCCATATATGTTTTCACGTGTTAGGTGTTAATACACATATCAAGAGTAATCTTCTAGATGCTATTCCATCAAAATTTGAAATCGTTGTATGCTATTTCATTACTAATGATAAGGTAACTTTAGGGCAGTCTGGTATCGCACTGTTCAAAATTGTGAAAATCAAAATCATTAACGAAAATAAAAAACCAATAACGCAAACACAGAACACTTAATAAACTAAAATGTTTTTGTGTAAAGAAAAAACCAAATGTTGAATTCAAATAAAACAGAAAACATAAATTGAAAACCCTTTTTTTTTATGATGTTTAATTTTTAATTTTTGTTTTATCCATTTGAGAAACACCAATCATTAACAACAGACACTTCTGTTCATCAAGCAGTAAAAAAAAAAAAAAAAACCCAAAAACAACGATACGGAAAAGGCCCTCAAGATTTTCTCCAACTAGGATCATCTAGGCAATTCTATACCATTAATCAATCAATCAATCTAAATATATAAAGCCGTAATGACATCTTCTTTTGGTTGGTATATTGGGTCTAATGGACATAATACACTAACATGACATAGGCTTTGATTCTTAATTAACTCCAAATAATGAAACCGAAAAGTCTCGCTCTTCATTCAAAATAAAATGTCTCACTTTTTAAATATAAATTGTTTATATGACACATTTTTCATTGTAAGACCATATAAAGCCTACAGATATTTTGATTTAGGATATTATGATCCTATTAAATAAAAGCAATAATGATAATCTTATATTCCCTTCGTTCCAAATTATATATAACAATTTGATCCGACATGAGATTTTATGTGAGAGTTAAATTTGAGAGAAAATCATCCAAAAATACAAAAAGATGAAAAATATACCAAAAAGATACACACGGGATATTTAATTCAAACACATACAAAATCAAAAAAAGAACCGCCCGTCTCCCAACAAACTCACATGAAACTGATTTCATTCATCCCTATTCGAAAAAAAATTATTTCGTTCTCTATACAAAGCAATTACGAAGTAAGGGTCAGTTCAACAATTCGCGCACAGAAAGATTTTATTCTTGGATCGAAGAGCCTCTGCATTAGGGCATGATGCTCTGACTTTCATAATTTCTGGTGTGTCGCATTGTATAGAACAAATGATTATTTGAGAGGACATAGTATGAATCGACATTTGAATAAAAAAAGATGATTATTTGTAAAATTCATTAGTGTTTTTGTTTGCATGAATTCACAATTACAAACACAACTTCGAATTTGGGGTGGTTTCAGTATGAAACCTTAATTCACAAATTGAATTTTAGCTTTTAGTTGTTCAAAAATGAATACTGGGAAAAAACGGAATATGGGCTCTCTGTTTGGTTATTATACCTGCGATCTTTTTGCTAAATATACAGGTGCTCTGTTTGATAATTAATATGTACTCTGTTTTGATAATAGGAGTATAGGTGCTCTGTTAGTTAATTGAAATGCCGCTCTGTTTGGTAATGCACAAGCTCTCTATTTTCATAATACACATGCGCTCTGTTTTTGAAAAACCTAGGGGGTCTGTTTTTCCAATTCAAAAGACGCTTTGTTTATATTTCATACTTGAATAGAAAAATATAACTATTTTTGATTGTTTTCATAATATTTTTGGGTGGAAAATAAATTTGTTCAATGTCAAAGTGATTCATGACTAAATTGAAATAGGCGCTCTGTTTTTAAAAGTAGAGGGTCAGGTCTTTTTCAAATAGAGGGCCTGATGTCGCCAATAGAGTTCTCAAATTTGACATATAATAGAATTTAAAAGTAGAACGATTACATATATATCAGCAGGAATAACATGGAAAATATGTCTGATCATTGTTTAGGTGTTTCATAATATTTTTTAAACAGACGCACTGTTTCCAATTACAAAGGGTCTCTGTTTAAACTAAACAGAGCGCCTGGTCAATTTTAAACAGAGCGCGTGTTGTGTAGAAAAAAATTCCCAACCTTATTTACAACAATAAACATCAAAACACCTTTAAAAACATATTCGGCAGCAAAGACGCTCTGTTTGGATTAATTTTGAAAAATAAATCTATTTGCCATTGTTTTTGAATTAGCAATTTTTTTTACTGAAACTCTATATTGACTAACTTTACATTCATACGTATTTTGAAACAGTCCAAGTGGCTTGGCAATACAGAAGCAATCTAGAGCCGGTTGTGAAACTTATTGGTAAAAATGAGATCACAGTGTTAGACGAACACCAACCGAAGTTGCAAGAAACCCCTTTTTGGCATTTGTTGAAGGCCATACTGGATGGGAAGCTGACAACAGAAAAGTGTCGAAAGAGTGATATATGCATTCAACATATCATATCAGAATACAATAAAGATGAGTCAACATTCACATTTGGAGGTCATGAATTCTACCCAGACAAGATGGACATGAAACTGATTTTTGGTATAGTTGATAGCGAAAAAAACATAGACGACTAAGGTTCCAAATCGAAAACAAGGAGAAAGAAAGGACAGGGAGTTGACGACAAAGAAGATTAAAGAAACATTAATAACAGCTATACATTTTAAACACGAGGGAATGAAGTGCTTGATTACGAGGACACGACCAGACTTCTCATGCTATACGTTTTAAACACGCTCTTTGTAAGCACATCTAAGCCATCTTTGAATTGATCTTACAGTAACTTTGTCGCAGAATGGATGTCATGGGTGATTACAACTGGATGGCACACTTTCTTTTAAAATTGACAAAATCGCCGGAAGAAAACGTTGCAATTCCAAAAAAGGTCACGGGATGTGCCTTAGTGATACCTGTAAGTAATTTTTATATGCTCTTTTTTACGGGATGTCAATCTGTTTTTCTAGCATTATACGCTCTTTTTATGGGACATTCACAATAAATAACTCAGGGCGCTCTGTTTTTGTAGAGTAGGCGCTCTGTTTTAGTTATAGTGACAAATTGCGAACATGCGCTCTGTTTTTTTTTTTTTAAATAGACGCTCTATTTTTAAATAGACCTTGTTCTCAACGATCTGTGTTTTTTATTTATTTAAATGACAGTATTGGTTTATGGAGAAGATGAATATCGTAGTTCCAATTGAAGAAAAAAGAGGATGAAATACGTCCGAGGTGTGTAAGGTGGAATCTCAAGGATTTGTCTAAAGACATAAATGCCGCCGCTTCTAGCTTTGAAGAAGATAAGGTAACAAAAAAGTGGGATTTATTCTACACATATCATTTGATGCTGAACAATTTGGACTAAAATGTGCGAATTCGAAATAACAGTTGTTACTCGATCCGTTGAGCCCAACAGCACATGAAAGAAGAGAGTATGGCTTGGGAGCTACCGACATTGAATGGCATAAAGATGAACACGAGGATGACAACGAAGAAATTGAAACTCAAGGACCAAACGTCAAAGATTTTGAATTTAAAGCTAGAAATGATCGTTCCAGTTCTTACCAATCCACTCAAAGGAGCCGTAACAGTGAAAACAATGAAGACAACATTTCATCGTTTGATCTACTAATAAAGCACATTCAATCAAGCAAATTAACACTGTTGAGCACACAATTACGAGAAGTTAGAATGGAAACCACTTCATTGACGGAAAAATATATGGAGGCCACAAACCAAATTTATTTGCTTGAGCAACAGGTAAATTGCTTGCAAAGAAGATATTAATTCATTTCATTTCAGTCATGAAAGCTTGCCGTACAGGCGCTCTATTTTTTGCGAAGTTAGGCACTCTGTTTTGATATAACCTGCGCTGTTTTGTTATAACCTGCACTCTGTGTTGATATAACCTGCGCTCTATTTGTTAAGCTAAGGCGCTCTGAATTGATTTGAATTGAATTTATTGAAGGCAACTTCTTCGTTGTGCTAGGTTGAGGAGATTAATGAAATGATAGCAATGGAGAAGGAGAAAAGCAAGGCTGCAATAGAAGGAATGAATTTGGCTGAAGAACAAGTAATTTTTTTTCCTTCACGTAGCGCTATGTTTCTTTTGAACTGGCGCTCAGTTTTGTTCAGGGTTGTTTAACACATCTGAAATGCTTTTGTATTGGTTTGAAATACATTCATTATAAGAAATGAATGAAAGAACAACACATGAGTTAAATGCTGCAGAAGAAAAGGTAAGCATTATTCAGTTTATCAACTTGAGCTCTATTTCATTATTACTGACACTCTGTTTAATGATATTATGTGTTTTGCTCAGTTAATGATTTATAAATGTTGTATTTTTTTTTTGTAGAGACTCTCATTGGAAATTCAATCGATCGCAGCAAGAACAGAGGTTGAAACCCTTAAGCTCTCAACGACTGAATCAATAGCGATGATTCAGAATGCTATAACGACTGATGCAAAACTGATTGAGTACTTGAGGAAATAACTTCTTGAAATGAAAGAAGAAACTCAGAGAACAAAACAATTTCTTGATAAGGAGACATCAACAAAGGAGATATTGAGATGAGAGCTGAAAAACAACGGAGAATTGATATTGAAGGTTTCAGCTGAGCGAGAAAGATAACAGAATAATTCGTTCAAAGGATGAAGAGAATATTAAGTTCTCAGAGGAGCTCAAAAAAGCAAAGCAAATAAATGCGGACTACTTGGCACTATTCGACAACAATTTGCCGACAAATGAAATAAGAAAAGAGAAATCAAAACAGGACGATATTTTATATTTCAGTGACAATGATGAAATCCTCCAGTCGGATGAAGAACAGGCCAACCAGGATGAAAAAGATCTGAACAAGCCGAAGAAAAGGACAGGACGTACACTGTCGTCCATGGTAATGCGGCTCTAAGATAAAGGAAAACGACCAGCAAAAAGGTTAAGTAATTACACTTATAGTTCATAAAAAAAATAGCAAGGTTGCACTGGATGTTTTATCCTACTTGTCGGACGACGTACGAGAGAAATGGAATAAGATGACATCAAGACTACCAAACATGTAAGAAATTCAATCCCAAATTACATTATTAATCTTTGATTGTTTATTTTTCATTATTTACAAGTGTTCAATGTCAAACAGAGCATCTTATTTTCAAAAACAGAGCGCCTTTATTAATGAAACCAACCACCTGTTTAAACAAAAATGTTACCATTGTCACATTACAAGCACTTGATCACTGTTACGAAAGATCCGGTCAGAGGTCCCGCATATGTTGATGTGGATGACGTAAAGCGACTGGCGGGCCTAAGGATTTGACACTGTTCCATTGGACATTATTGGCTTTTGACAGCGATAACAACAAGTGGATACATTATAATTCTAAAAGACAAAAAGCACCATATGCAAGGGATGCCCAGCTAATTGTAAGTTCCCACAATCAGTTCAATTTGGTTTCTTACATATTATCTTAACAGTTTCATTCAAGAAAAAAAATGTTATAATATATGTTGGTAAACATGTAGGCGGATTATGTTCAAAAATTTCTCAATGAGATCGTGAGAGAAAACGGCACACAACAGTCTGATCTCGAAAAAGTTATCATCAACAGGAAAGCACGATCTCAAGAAAACATGGACTGTGGCGTCCATGAATGTCATTGGATTGAATTGATTAATTGTAAATGGAGCAGAAATACCCAACTCATCAACGTTGGAAGAAATCCGCCGTTTTAGGGTCAAGATGATGGCAACTTTAATAGAGAAATTCGATTTACCTAAAGAATGATGTACCAAACTGAAATGCACATATGCTCTTCTATCATACAATGTCTTGTATTCAAATTTGAGAGATACATTTATTTGATCATCGCAAATTGTTATCATGATTGTTTCCATAATACTTTTGGGTGGAAAATATTTCTGTTCAATGCCAAACTGTTTCATGACTGATTTGAAGTAGGCGCTCTGTTTCCTGATTACAAAGGTGCTCTATTTTAAATAAACAGTGCGACAGGTCTATTTAAAACAGAGCGCCTGATGGGTCCAAAAGAATTCTCACATTTGACATATAATAAAATTTAAAACTAGAATGATTACATCTATATGAACAGAAATAACGTGGAAATATGTCTGTTCATTGTTCAAGTGTTTGTTAACATTTTTGAAACAGACGCTCTATTTTCAATTACAAAGGCGCTCTATTTAAACTAAACAGAGCGCTTGATCAATTTGAAACGGAGCGCCTGTTCTCTAGAAAAAAATTCTCCACCTTATTTACAACAATAAACATCAAAACACATAAAAAAAACACATTTAACGTATAATAGAATTTAAAACAAAATTGACTACATGTATATAAACGGGAATAACATTGAACAAAGAAACCAAACAACACGAAATCCCTATATCGTCTCTCGACATGTCTTCCTATTGTGGTGACCAAACTTGTTGCACCTAGTACACTTAATAGCCCGTGTCTCCTCGTCACTTGACAAAATACGATGTTTTTTCGGTCTGTCCGGTTGCCTTCCCTCACTAGGGGGAGCAATTACAACATCTGTAGTTATTGCAATTTGGTCGATCATAGATGAAGGAACAGGATATATAACAGCCTTATAGCTCTTCTTGTAACTTTCAACAAAGAAATAAGAGGATCGATCATGCTGGTTAACGTCAAAAAAAACTTCCCAATCACACATGCCGCATGCAAACAGAGAAAGCCGTTTGTCTGTCACATACGACATGAACAAATCCTCTCTTTCACATTAACTGAAGCGGTAGGTATGGACATCATCTCAAAAAGAAGCTCTGATGATCTTTTAACAGCATAAGTTCGACAATTCTTGAATAAACCATTCAAAATATCAAGCATCCTAGGGCATAACACACCATTCCATTTTTCAGCCTCTTTCCGACGATTGTTGAACCACTCCATCAACTTGACACGGATCTGATCCACCAACTGAATGATCGATAATTCCCTCATGCCCAAAAGCCAAGCATTGAAAGATTTTACAGCATTTGTCGTCATCTTCTCATAACGACGCCCAACAGCAAAACTAATAGCTCACCTCTCATATGGCATTATAGTTTCCAAAAATTCTCCAGTTAGTTTGCCTCCTTTCTTCTAAAACTCTTCCATCTCCTTATAAAAATCAGTGATCGTTGTGGCATATGCACAACTCTCAAAAAACCCAACGATGTGATCCTTGTATGATGCCGGCATATTAGTATCTCTGTATCTTACCTTAAGATTATCATTGAGATGACGAAGACAAAAGGAAATTGGATGATGAGTAAAGACTTCAGAAAATTCTTGTAAAAGATCCAAATTACGATCTGATACAAAATTGATCTTTCGATCAACAGGAATAACTTGTCGTAGCTCTAAAAGGAACCAACGCCAACTAGAATACGTCTCCTTATCAACCACAGCAAATCCCAAAGGAAAAAGTTCTTTTTTTAAAAAAAACCAGAAATAAAACACAGAAAGTCATATAAAAGTAACAGTACAAAAACAGAGCGCCTGAATTACATTAGGTTTTTAATAACATTTTTGAAACAAGTGCTTTGTTTCCAATTACAAAGGCGTTCTGTTTGAACTAAATAGAGCGTTTGGTCAATTTGAAACAGAGCGCTTGAACGAAAGTTGTAAAAGCAATAATTTTTACCAAAGAAAAGCATCCTTCCCAGTTGCTCCTAATATGGTTCCATTGAAATCACCCTTCAGGAATGTCCCGTCGAGAAAAAACAACGATCTACAATGATTAAATCCAATGATCGAAGCATTCAAAGAAATAAAGATTCTGGAAAATCGATTTGTACTGTTATCAAATCCGCAGTAATACGACTTTCAGGATTAGTTCTTGTTAAAGCTTCCACATACGGTTTCAGTTTTACAAAAGACTCATTACAATCTCCACCAACGATCATCTTTGCCTTCTGAAGGACTCTCCACGCTTTCTTATACAATAAATCCAATCCATAATTGGATTGTAAATAATTGCTAACCTGGTTGCTGTCAACTTGAGGATCACGATGTACCATTTCTGTAATAGCCTTGACAATCCATTCTGACTTTATATTCTTCACAGATCATTCCGAAAAAAACAATTACCTACACGTGTGAGTATTATTCAGCTTTCTGATGTAAAAACATTTATTGTATGCACACTGTGAAGCCTTAATGAATCATTCACAACCGTTCTCTTTGAAAACACAGACCGCATAAACCCTCTCCTTCTCATTACTCTTTAAAATAAATCAAAATCCAACCTCAATAGCATATAGCGCAAGAGATTTTCTAAAATGTTGCACATTAGCATGAAAAACTTGGCCTACATTCTGAATAAGATTAGACCATTGTGAACAACATAATGTTTGTTGCATATTGCTCGATGTACCGGCTTCCATAAGAAGCAATGATTCAGGCACAACAATGCCAGGAAAAATATCATTGAATATATCCTGCTCAACAAAACACTGTGTACCAATAGCGGAAGATTCCCAAAAACCAGATTCACTAAGACGCTCTGTTTCAGACACTTGTCGCTCTATTTGATTCAAAGCACCACAATAATTGTTCTATTGTTCTGTTTTATACAAATGTCGCTCTGTTTTACTGCCATAATCAGAAAAGAGATTACAGCCAACAATCTCTGATACATTGCTATTACAGTCGATAATTACATTAATTGTGCCTAAACCAAGACACTTCGACATATCAAACAACATCGTGAAGTCCTCTTGATCCCTCAATAAGCATCGCTCATGTTCAGGAATCGAATAAAACAAATTCAATTCACATCCGGATGCGATTTGGAATCGATCTCGTACCTTATCAACAAAACCATCAAAACCGAAATCTGAATCACACACAAACGATCTCGAAATCAAACCAAACCTACAAATCAAAATCGCCTTGTTCTCCATCAAGTTCAACGATCTGATGATAATGCCAAAACAAATGAGATCAGAACAATAACAACGATGAGAATTGATCGCAATGATTGTGACAAGGGATCCACACAATATTACAAAGAAAAAGGAGAAATAGTGATGGTGGTTTTTGATCTGTAAAGCGCGGATCTGTTCACTTTTGAGAAGTTGTATCTTTTTGGAAATAAAATCTCGTTTGTATGTTTTTGACAATATTGTTGGAAAATAATATGGTAGGGTCATTTTTCTCAAAAATTATAGAAAATCGAAATGTATAAAGTAAAAACATAATAAAAAAATAAATTAACATAAATCTACAATAAAAAAATTTTGTTATCTTTTATGTACTTAATTATACAAGTCAAGCATATATGCACTTACGAACTTTGTCTTGCGTCAAATCATGTCGAACATGACAAACGACAAACCATCTATTTTTTTTTCAATTGTATGTGTGTATTGAATTTAGTTTATTTTGATTAATATATTGTGATTTTTTACGATGGTAATGGATTTGATGTGGAAGGATGAAAGAGGAAAAAAAAACACGTAGTGAAATATAATGAAATATTATTATTATCTTAATATAAAATTATTCTTAAATAGGAAAATAATATAAGTGTTGCACGTGAGGGGGGAGTAGATTTTTAATAGTCATCTCCATCACTTGTTTGTTGAATCGTAGTGAAAACTGGGACTAACAGACGGGCCTCGTTTTGCGTCCAACTAGTGAGGGACGAGAGCCCATAAAATAGGCTGCCTCGCTGTGCTTTTGGGCCCAACTCATGAATAATAATCCAGCAATGAGCCCATAAATTGGTGATGGGCTTGTGGACCGATCACATGAGGAAACAGATAATCGAGAAGACTCGTAGGCCCGGTAAAGGTAGCCCATGAGAATCAGTCCAACAGCCAAGCCCACTTCTATCAAGCCAAGAAAAAAGAAATACTACTATAATAAATTTCATTAATCATCATGACTCGTCTAAATGTAACTATGGTATCCAGGGTTCTCACTAGAGTGACTGATGAAGACCGAAAACCTTGAGTTTACATTTCGTTAATGAAGAATTTCATCTAGGCAAAGATCCTCTATGTCAAGGAAATGATCATTTTTTCAACACCCTTTTAGCTAAATAACAGAATCGTGAAGTGATCGGAGATATCTTTCTAATTTATAAGACTATCTAATCATGTTCGAAAATCCAACCCCAGCCCACAGGATTAGGCCAAATGGCCGAGAAACCAAGGCCGGCTTATTTGCAAAAGTCTATTCTACTATTCGTAGAGAAATTATTCAAAGATCTTCACAGATTATAATCTTGTGTACAAACATGGTCAGCAAAAATGTACGAACTCAAAGTGCAGGTCTCGTACGACCTTTGTAAAAATAGTCAGTACATCATTTTGTTGAAAACGTTGGACAAGCACATGAATGTGTTGGTTTTCTATTCTAAAACTATAACGATGCTTTAACTAGATACAAGATTATTATCCCTCTGTTTAATTAAATTAGTTGTGCTAGAAAATGTCTACATCTTTTAATTTAGTGCACTTCCCTGTAAATTTGTAACAATAAAGTGGATTTGTAATTTATCTTAAGAAA
Source organism: Drosera spatulata (assembly GCA_035668315.1). Lineage (NCBI taxonomy): Eukaryota > Viridiplantae > Streptophyta > Magnoliopsida > Caryophyllales > Droseraceae > Drosera > Drosera spatulata. The sequence continues at coordinate 6,246 of JAOVYX010010892.1, read as the reverse complement.
GTTGGTTGGTACTTGGTAAAGCATACGACCAACGATGCAAAAATGATTATCGTTTAACATTTCACATCTAAACTATCTGCAATTATTTGAGGTGTTAAGAAATGCTACTAATATTCCTACACACCAAATGGCCAAAAGTCCACCAAACACAAGAAAAAGAAACCTTATCTTGTGTCTACAAAAAAATAAAAAATATAAATATAAATAAATAAATAAATAAATATTTTCTTCATTTCAAATTATTTTTTTTTCGTCTCAATATGAATGAAACATTTTTTTTTATTTGGAAACCTTTTCATATGAAAATATCAAAACATCTTTATTTTATTTCACAACAATTCATCTCATCATTTTTTTCTCCTTTTTTTTTCTTCACTCCTCGTTTATACACACTCACAAAAACATAAGTGTCATTATCTATATAATTCAACATACACATATTTTTCGTGTCTGATCAAAATATTTCGATTAAAATGAGATAAAAAAAGTATATGTGAATAAGTCACAGATCATAAGGTTAACAATAAGTAGCAAAGAAAAGAAGAGGGTGTGTAGAATACATTGCTTTCAACAATGTTGTTGATGATAGGAGTGGCTAGTTTAGGGTTGTTTGGTATTATTGTTTCTGATTTTTTTTTATTTTTGTGTTATTGGTTGATGAAAATAAAGTGTTAATTTTTATTTTTATTTTTCAGATAGAGGAAAAAGAAACAGATAACAAACAAAATAGAAAAAAATTATTTTCAATTTAGTTTTTTGTTTCATCCTAGGGTAGTATCAAGAAGTCCTTCATGAAAAAGCATTATATTTAATAAAATGTTTTCTGGTTTTTGTTATTGGTTTGTTATTTTTGTTAGTGATTTAGGTTTTCACAATTTTGAATAATGATATCAAATTAGCCCTTAGGGGGAAAAAAAACTTATGGCTCTACCGTTCAATTAGTAGATATAAAAGGAAATTTTCAAAGAAGAAATGTTTGAAAGAATATCAATATCTTCTTTTATTATTATTAAGATGAAAAATAATATTGGATGGAAATCAAAGTACGAACAACATTTTTATTAACCTGTGAAAAATATCAAGATGTCCGAAGGAAGACACGATCACCGGTGTATATCATGCATATTGATATACACCGGTGTATATCAATTAGTGACAATAATGCCCCCCTTGTTGTTGAGATTCTCATATATATCGTGTCAATTATTCCTAACTAGTTTGTTTGTCCCTATGTAGTTGGACTAAGCTTTAAGGATTTTATATACATTAAGTTGGAGTAAGATAAAACAAGTAACAAAAAATTGATTCCAATATGGATTGTACTTAAAAGTTTTTTCTGAAAGCTTTGCACTTGATAAAATATACTACGCCTTAATTTTTATTTTTATTTTTGCGTTTATTATCAATTTTTTTTTGGAATATATTTATTATTTGATCACACCCATTTTATCAATTAGCAATTAGTCATTTTGAATATTTTATTTTATTTCATCATATCAAATCTGATTCTTTTTGTTCAATTACCCATTATCTTGTCTTCAACTTCATAATTGTCTCCGCCTCTATCACATTGAGATCACCTTCTTCGATCATCGTCCTTGCACGACATCTCCCAATTTCTCCAACGTCGATCGATCGATCTCTCTCCTCAAAGCCATTTTTGAATAAAAGTCGAAAATAATAACTTCTCTCGACGTCGAGACCGTCAATTGTTTCGTGGAATTCAAAACGGTCATCGCCTTCCCGAAATTCGACATTATCACTGTTGTCAACATGATTGGAGAAGAAGACGATGAAATCGATACAATATTGTCGGAGATTTTGTTTCTGATCTCGCGATGATGATGGTGTCGTGGGGCCATATTGAGAAGGGGAAGAGAAGGGGCATATTGAAGTTGTAAGGGAAGACGTGGTGACTGTGATTCTTTCCAAGTGCACCGTTTTCCTTGATTTTGTTGTGAGGGAATGTTCTGTTTTTCATAAAGTTGTGAGGGAAAACGTGGTGGCTGTGATTCTTTCCAACTCCATTGTCTTCTTCGATTTTGTTGTGAGGGAACATACTGCATATTGAGAAGGACAATATTGAAGTTGTGAGGAAATGTATTATTTTTCGTGAAGGATGTACTGTATTTGATTTTGTTGAGGGTGACGTATGTATTATTTTGCCATCAACTAAAGGGGTGTATTGTATTTAGTTTATCGTCAACTATGATTGCATTGTTTGGGAGCATTGTTGGTGACGACGTAGTGCAGGTTCCGAGACGAACGTACTGTCGGTTAGGGTTTCTGAGAATATTGTTTGTAATTATTGTGTCTTTGATTGAAGATTATATATAATATATCCTTTTTTGTGATTAGAATAGTTAGTATGAGAATCTTGTAAATTGATTTTAAATCAAATATATATCCTTATATGAGTAGACATGATTAGGGCATTAATTATAAGTGTGAACTAATTGATAAAAAAATCTTGACTATGACTAATTGATAAATAAGATTGAAAAAAATGACCAAATGGTAATTCTCTCTCTTTTTTCTTTTTTTAAAAATAATCTTAAGGTTATCATATTATTCAATTGGTAAAAATAAATTGATAAATCTAAATTATTCGACAAAACCTCATCACTTTCGTTTAGTATATAGTATAAACTCGTCCTAACATTATTTGTTGGTTACACTCAGTTATATTATAAACCGCAAAATAGATTGTTAATTGAGTAGTTTAAATTTTATAATAAATTACCTAAAATTACAAAAATTCAAAAAAATATTACAAAAATTCAAAAAATATTACAAAAAGATACATGCAAAAAAATAATTTCAAAAACATACAACTCAAAAGTGTGAAATTGTTCAAATGCTTTGTTTCACAAAACTGTCTCACTATTTCGTGAAAACTACAGCAATTGCTCAAGCATTATATATCAAAAATCTGACGCTCTATTTTAAAAAATTATACTTTTTTGTAATTATTTTTCCGTGTGTATGATTTGGAATTTTTATTTTTAATTTTTTATATTTTTGGGAAGATTTACGTAAATTTTGTTTAGAAGATATTTTATCGTCATTGGTATATTGAAATTATATTAATCTTTGAAATTAACTTCGGTGATTTTGTATATGATTCATATTGTAAATTCTCTTAATAACATCATAAATATATAAAAGCGAATATTTGGCTCATGACAGCGCAAGTGCTCTTAAAAAAAACTGTAATGCTTATTGGTGCGATGCATAGAGTGAGCAGACATAAATAGCATTAATTGCAAAGAATTTTACTTAAATCATAATTTGATTCAAATATTATGTATGAGCTATTTATATTGTTTATATTAATCCTTAATCTCGATTATTAGATTGATTTAAACACAAAAATTATAGATAGATTCGATTGGACTATTTTTGTTTTAAAATTGAACTTTAAATAGATGACTAACTGACGAATAATTATGTATAATTAAATATATAATAGATTAGATCGATATTCTTTGTAACGGAATTTAATATCTTGATTTTATGTTTTATTATTTTATTTATATTTTTTTTCTTGTAATAGTTTTTTTTACATGTGCACAAAAGTATTAGCCTAAAGTTTTGAATAAAAAAGATTGGGGAACTAGGGTTCTTGCCGACGTGAGGCGATTCTGGTGGTGGCACCAATCTAGGACATGGGACGCGGACGATTGAGGAAGATGGTGAGTTGTGGTACTCAGACGGAGGAGATTGAGATTGATCGTAGAATTTGGAGGGATATGACAACACAAACGGATGAGGGCCTTGATGTGAAAAGGGAAGAAAAGATGGAGGATCCAAACGAGAAAGGATTGAAGCCTTGAGGGACGGACATTGTGGCGGGAAATCAAGGTGGTACAAGAGAGGAAAGAATGGAGATTATCGTGAAAGGATCGAACCAGAGTTATGCGGATTGATTGTAGCTGGAGTTCGTAGAGAGTGATAATGATGATTTGGTGATTTCACGGGAGGACGTTATCGATCAGAGAAGATACTGGGAAAATGTCATAGGTTATGTGGTTGAAGACAAGGTTTCTTTTGGTTTGATGAAGGGTTTTGTGGATGCATACTGGAAGAAGATTCCTAGACCTGAGATATTGCTATATGAGAAAGGATATTACATTTTTCAATTTGCTAAGAGGGGTGATCTTGAGGCTGTGAAGAGGAACAATTGGTTTCTTAATTCGAGACCATTGGTATTGATGTTGTGGGAACCTAATTTCAGGTTTGATGATGAGTTGCTAGATAAGATGCCTACATGGATTCAGATGCCTGGCTTGGACCTTTAGTATTGGGGACAAAAGGCACTTGCAAAAATAGCTAGTAGAATAGGGAACCCCAACTGTACGGATCGACAAATAGTAATGAAGAGAAGAGTGTCCTATCCTCGTGTGTTGACTGAAATGAATACGAAGAAGGATCTTGTTGAGGTAGATAACTTCAAAGGTCCTGGTGGTAAACATGTGAAGCGGGATATAGTGTACGAATGGAATCCTTTGAGGTGTTTGAAGTGTGATAAATGGAGACATTTGGCTGATGTTTGCAGATCTAGAGTTAAGAGTCCAATGGCGTGAAAACCTAAAATCAGTGCTGAAAGTTCTGAAGTACAGCACAAGGATATACATGAAAATCAAAAGGAGAATACTGGATTTGAAGGTGACTGGACAGTGGTTGGAAAGTAGAATAACAAAAAGAGAGTAGGGTGGTACCTATTGAGACAAGTACTGGCAAAGGTTCTGGGGATGATATTCTGCCTTTTTTGAAAGACAAAAGTGTAACAGGTGAGAGTGTTATTGGATATCATATTAGTTCCTCCTCCGGGGTAGACTGAATCACAATGATTGCGGCTTGGAATATAAGGGGTATGAATAACTCTGCAAAGCAATTTGCTATCAGACAGTTAGGTAGGAGATATGGAATAAAGATTATGAGGATTTTAGAAACAAAGGTGAAGGCAGAGTGTTTTCAAAAGGTGTTCTCGAATTGTTTTAAGAACTGAGATGTTCTTAATAACTATTTTCATGTGAGAAATGTCAGGATATAGGTTTGTTGGGATAAAACAGCTTGTGATGTGAAGTTTCTCTCAGGAAATGATCAGGTAATGCACTGTGAGATTCGAACAGTTGATGGTAAATTTGTAGCTGAGTCTCGTTTATCTATGCATAGAACACTAGATTACAGACATGCAAATTGTGGGAGGAGCTGATAAGATTTAGATTAGGGTGTACTTTTCCATGGTTAGTGTTGGGAGACTTTAATGCGTTCATTAAGGAGGAGGAAAATGTGGGATACAAGGGAGCTGGAGTGGAGTCATGTGATGAGTTGTTACAGTGTTTGAACACGTATAGATTAGGAGATTTGCCTGCAGTGGGCTGCCACCATACGTGGAGCAATAATCAAGATGTATCTTCATGGATGAGAATTAAACTAGATCGAGTGATGGGTGATGAAACATGGATGGAGACTTTTAATGCATATGCCATGTTCCTTGAAGCTGGGGTCTCCGACCACTCTCCCATGATATTGAAAATACAGGAGTCCAGGTTTAAGAAACTTCCTTTTAAATTCCTTAATGTATGGTGTAGACATGAGCAGTTCTTGACTGTTGTGACTCAGAAATAGGTTGTTTCAGTTCAGGGGAGTAAAATGTACCAAGTGGTACAAATAATGAAGAATTTGAAGGAGGTTTTTAGAGCTATATACGCACTAGTGGTTTCTTAGACCTAAATAGAAGAGTTGTTGAGGCAAAGCAAAGTCTGATGCAGATGTAGGGTCAGCTGAGAATGCGTTATTCTAAAAAAAATTAAAGTAACATGAAAAAGGCAATGTTGATGTATAAAGAGGCCGTCGAAAGAGAGAATGCCTATCTGAAACAAATGGCCAAGCAGCAATGGTTGTGTTCTATGGATCGTAATACACCCTATTGTTTAGCATGTTAAGGTCCAGAAAAACTAAAAAAACATTGTGTGTGTAAAAGCAAGGGATGGATCATGGATAAATGATGATTAGGATATAAAGACTGAATTTTGGGGTTTTTATCAATCACTCTTGGGTTCAGATGGAAACTATATATTGCAGACTGATGAGGGGGTTCAGTACTTGCAGATGCTCAGAAGGAAGTCCTTATGCAGAATTTTGATGATAAAGAAGTTAAAGAAGCAAACCAACCTGGGTTGGTCTAGTGGTGTTCGACTCAACCTTCTTCTTGAAGGTCTTGGGTTCGAATCCCACTAG
>JAOVYX010010881.1:2551-33518 GCA_035668315.1 Drosera spatulata | reverse complement strand
CCCCCCCCCCCCCCCCCCCCCCCCCCCCCCCCCCCCCCCCCCCCCCCCCCCCCCCCCCCCCCCCCCCCCCCCCCCGCAATAGGCTATTCAAAAAGAAAAATCCTCTCTTAAACCAGTATATAATCTGGTTTTGATTATTTTGCAAACCGTTCTACTGCAGACCGGCGAAATTAATCTGCAAATGAGATTCAAGTCTTTTAAACTAATCTCTTTACGTTCAACAAATATTCCTAACAGTTCTAAATTAGAAATAAGAAATTAAGGACACAATGATTTATATTGACTCAGAAAATATTGTCAAATGACCAACGAGGCTTAATCTAGTCTTCCCTTGGTGACTGATTAGATTATAAAAATGCATGTTTGACCTTGTTTTCTTCTCGGTTTTCTATACGTCTTGGAGTGAATTGAGCATCAGAATTGTGTTTAATGTTTCTCCTTGAGTTGACTCATATCTTTTCACGTTTGTTTTTCAAGTTAACAAAACGAGACCAAGAACGTCGAAAAAGGAGGTCAAACAAGATCAAACGGGTATAAAAAGGCTTGAACAAAGTTTCGAGCGGGTCCGGACAGAAACAGTCCATGACGAGGTGGCCCAATGGGCCACCACTAGTCAGCTACATGTACCGGGGGCCCTACAGTCCCCCTATGATGCGTCCCCATCCTTGCCACACACAAAACCCCCCTTATTTCCCACTTTTTCATCAATCTTGTTTAGTGGTTAAGTGTTGGTGAGGTTTGGAGCTTGTCTTAGGCTTTCCAATCATCAAATCACCATCAAAGAAAGGAGAACAAGATTAAGGAAAGATCAAGATCATTCATCATCATTCTAATCTAGTGGAGATGATCCTTGGTTTACCTTTTTCCTTAATGTTTCTAGATGATTATGACTTGAATGCACACCATGTGTTTGATGATTTTCCTTCGACCCCGAATCATGAGCTAAACCTTCCATTAGGGTCGTGATATAGTTTGAATTAGTTGTTTGTTCATTGTTTCTGGTTGTGTGTTGATTCTTGAACATAATGCCTCCTTTGATTGATCACCAAGCGTTGAACTCGTAGTTTGCATCGATTTCGAGATGATAGACGCAGATGAGACCTAGGCAACCTTCACCTTGATTTGAACACAAGGTTGAAAAATCGCTTACATGACTCTCGTAGTCGTCTAAGGGGAACCATCGTGCAATGACTTACTAGTAGTGTTAACCTCTCCTAGAGATACGTTGAGATGACGCCTAATAAGATTTACTCTAGATCTTAAGAGGAACTAAAGTATAGCTTAGGGATTCTTAACTAACAACCTATTCAATAAAATAATAACTAGATTAGAGTAAATGGAATGATCATACACTAGGATAATAAACAATATGAAAAATATATTACTTCTCTTGCAAGCATTTATATTTTGCAAATATTTTCTGTTCTTGCAGATGTCTACACGTAAGTTGCTTAAGATCGGGTTCGATAGATGGTGGCAGAGGTAAATGTGTAACAGATACAAATCTTTTTATAGTCAAATAATTATTTTTGTTTGTATTTATAGTAATCTTTTTTTATTAAATATAGATATTAGAGATTCTAGAGGCCGAGGTAAGAAGTGAATTCATGATCTTTTTCCTTGAATAAATATGCTCTGTATTCTTTCATGTTCTTTTATTTTTTATTTTTCATATATGTACTTATCTCAAAATTATAGGCAGGGGATCTAATAGCAATCGTAATATGTCATAATTTGGACTCACGATATAGGTTTGGAGCATGACTTTGTTGATGAGTACATCGAGGGGCAGGAGTCTTTACCTGATTTCTCACCTGCTCCTCGTTGTCGCTCCGTATCAACTGCTCCTCATCCTTCCATATCACCCGTAGCTCGAACATCTATCTCTCCTTATCCGTCGTCATCACATTCATTTTCTCACTGAGAGGAGCATATGGCTAGGTATGCCAAGGGGTTTCAAACTTCGATTAGTGTTAGATCCAGATGGACTATGGTATGTGTTTAGTTTAAAGTTTAAAAACTTCAACTTTTATATTTTTCATTTGATTTCTTTTATCTCTCTCTTTTATTATCAATTTTATGTGTTTAATTTCAGGTTTCAGGATCATAGCGTGGTGTCCAACTGTGTTTTCTCCTTTGAGAGTTGCTTTCAGGGGCCATGGACATATTGGAAGGAAGTGCCTTTATTGACGAGGACGAAGATATGGGGTATTTTTAGAATAAATAGAATTCTCCTTGAATTATTTTAAATGTAATAAATTCTTTGGTATTTTATTGATTTTTGTTTTCACATGTGTACAGGATCGTTATGGATGCAGGCACGAGATCACAGACCTTGTGAGGGCACAATGGGAGGAGAAGATGAGGATTAGGTTCAAGGACATAATGCACAAGCCAAGGGGAAAGTTGACTAAGGAAAGAAGGTCGGTTGGGTTAATGACACTTCCATTGCGACGTTGAAGATCAAGTGGAATTCTCACAGTAAACATAGGAGAGCAAAAGCAAAGGGAAAGTGAAACACATGCAAGGAAGTGTGTCCACGGTCCATGTGATCAAGAAATTGATAAATAAATTTGTTTATATATTTCGATGTATAATTTTAAGGTTTTTTTTAATGTCTCTTGTATAAAAGGATCTAAATTTTTAATATTAATAAATACTTTTACATGCTGAGAAGATGAAGAAGAGGCCAGATGAGCATGAGGTCTTCAAATACATGCACAAGAAAAAAGGCATTGTACCGACCTCCAGTGATGAGATCGAGCTCTATGATGACATAGCGAAAGGAGTGACATTTTTTAATTGTTTTTCTTACGATCCAATACTTGCTTTAATTTTATTTTTATTAATTTTTTAAACTGAATAATTCATGTTTTTTAAATTGTTTTTGTGATACAAGAGTAATATAGAGTTCGTCAAAGTGAGGTCATGGATGAATTCTTGTCCACACGGAAACTCGATACTCAGCTGACTCCGGTGCATGAGAGCTCCATGAAGAGTCAAGTGTATTTGGAGACAGCAGGCTGCAAGAGAGGCTATGTATATGGTCTCGGCTCGTCCTTCACGGTCTACTATTCGAAGGAGGTACGTTTCTCGAGCAGTAGAGTCTCAGCATCCACCAATCACTCCAAAATTTCTACGCTTGAGGAGAAGATGGCTCGTCTGAAGGCTTAAATGGAAAGGATGGCACAGATGATGCAACAGTGCGGGATGAATGCTTTTGATTGTCGTCCCGACCATCCTCGAGATCCACCATCACCTTCAGCTCCAGGAGGATGGATTCCTGGATTTTAACGTGTACTTTGGTATGAAAACCATTATTTGCATGTGCTTGGATCATATTTCGGGATGGATGATGATCTTGATGTAAATTTGATACCTTAAATATTTCTTTATGATATATTTGATGTTTTGTGGATGTTGGTTGTGTAGAGGTTGATTTTGTGGATGTTGGTCTTCTAACGGATGGGATTAGGATGAGATTATATGTATATAGCAGGGGATCTGGTAAACCAATTTTTATTGAACCAGGGTACAATATTTGACGATCGAAAGGATCGCAAAACACACCAGATATAGACTCTCAGAAAATAAGCTTAGCGACCGAAACGGCCACTGATTGACGATGGTTTACAATTTCGGTCGCTAATATTGAGTATGTGATCGTTAAGGTTTGGTCGTAAAACGTACGATCGTTTTGTAATCGACTGCTAATTTGTGATTGTTTCGGTCACTAATTGTTTTTGCAACCAAGGTTTTGGCGAGAACGGTTACAAACTCATTTAAAGATCCAAAACAATGTTTTGTGACCAAAAAATTTGGTCGCTAATTGCCTTTATTTTTGTAATGAATATTATACATAGGGAATGATGAAAAAATCATGTTTATTTTTTCAAAAAAAAAATTAATTGATAATTGTCAAATTAGGTGTCACTTTTTTGTAAATAAGTTCTAAAAGTAACGCCTATTTGTAATTTACACAAGTAAATAAGATATAATTATGTATAGCGCTCCTTTTCTTTTTTCTTTTTTTTTTTGAGTTATCACTATAAATTATCAAACAAAATAATTAATATGATAAGAAAAAAGTAAAAAAGTTAGATAATTTTATTAATTTTTTTTGAAATGGCCCATTGTGGGCAATTCATTGCTCTAAATCCAACATACAAACATTAAGAACGTTTTCGGGGACATTAGGGACTGTCACGCCCAGCCTAATACATTCGGAAACAACACAAGCCATTTCATGTGCGGCCCTATTAGCATCCCGACGGATCCAAGAGTAAAGAATTTGTTGAAAGGACCTCACCAGCGTTAAGCAATCGTCAATTATGCTGCCCATTAGTGATAAATCCCCTTTCCTCTGTTTGATCATATCAATTACTTGGCTGAAATCAGATTCTACGATCACCTTCTCCATACCCGCCTCCATTGCAGTTTCAAGGCCTGCACGAAGAGCAAGAGCTTTGCCAACAGCTGGATCCAAAGATACTGGATATGATTGGCCCGCTAATCGTAACACCTTACCCTCGTGGCTTCGTATTACAACACCTATGCACGTCACTCCAGGGGTCTTGGTCGAGACATCTGCACCTTCACTAGATCGATTGGAGGGGGTTTCCAGTGCGCTTCTGCTTGTTGTCTCTGTGGGGGAACCTTTCTATGTGTCTGTGAGCAAGTCAGACATCGTCTCAGGATGGGCATTACACATCGGGCACCTAATATCAATATCCATACCTCTCTTCTTCAGGTTTACCCTTGTAGGCAAACCCTCACAGCACGCTCTCCATAAGATTACACGTATACGGGGAGGAACCTCTAAATGCCATAGTTTCTCCAGAACCAAATAGTCTGCTAGGACGGCTCGTTATCCAGGAACCGATAATTAAATGCTGCTTTGTATGCACTTTTAACGGAGAATTCGCATTTCTCTTCCAGCTTCCAAGACCACTCATCCCGATTGGCTAGCCCTACTGGAATGTCAAGAATAGCATCCGCTGTGCTTGAGGGAAATATCGACCTGAATTAGTAATATAAATTCACTACCTTTTTTAAATAATCCTAAATAGTTACATAAATTGAATTAAATAGAGTAATAATATATTTCAATATCAATAATAAGTTAACCGAAGTGTAAACAAGTTTAAAATAACTATAAACACTAACATATTAGGCTTTTGATAACGTTTGCTTTGTGGCGTTTCAACAAATGCTGGTGGTTTCTGGAGGTCGACCTCCGCCTCCGATCGTCGTAGGTCGGACATCGTTGGTCGGTTGCTATTGTTCGTCGTTGGATTTTCGTCGTGGATTGATATCTATGGTGGTATTTCCAAACCCTGCCGTAGATTGTTTTTAAACATTAGCATAGAAGCTACGATAACGTTTTTAACCGCTACCATAAACACTACAATAGGCTATGACAGCGACGGTTTAGATAGCGGTTGACAAACCGCTTAATCTATGATAGTGGTTTTTTGATTTTCGCAACGTCTTTGAACCGCTACTAAAATGTGTAACATGGTGTAGTGAAAGGTACATTTGCATGAAATGACTTACAATATATTAAATAATAAAATTATATTATTGTATTTAAGATTTGATTTATTTTTTTATATCAAAGTTTGGTGGTTTTGATATCAACTTTTGAGTGATTCTATTAATATATTTTTACAATTTATTTTCTTTTGAAAAATGATGAATATAAGAAGTATATGTGAAATGGGTATCATCAAGTTCTCTCCAAAAGGTTGAGTTTATATAATTGCTCACCAAGAATAATTAGGGTGCGATGGTTTGATGGAGGTATTGGTGGGTTTTTATATGCTTTTCACGCAAATTTTTTTTTATTTTTTTTGATTGCGTGATTATGTTTGATGATAAATTTTAGAAAAATGAAAAGGATAATCTGAAAAATAAATTAACATTAGAACACACTCGGAGCAGAAATAATGACAGTGTGCATCTCTACCATCATTGTGTGGCATTGGAAGATAATAGCTACTTATATAATTCGTATATGATTTAAATCGTGAATGTGATTCAAAGTGCACAAATATGCATTTGCCTACAAAATGTGAATTCAAAAAATAACCTAACACAACCATATTAAGGACTAGTACATCCCAGTCATATATTATGACATGATATTCAATTATCATTTATGCATATATTCTTTTGACTTTTGATTTTGCCTTGTAATTTGTTGTGTTTTGCTCCTTCCTTCAATTTCTCAGTTATTGGTCATTTTATAATCAACACAATTAAAAAAATCTTTTACTTTGGATATGCGATTTCAATAACATAATATTTATTATTAACAAAGCATTCAAACACAGGTGAAAATGAATAGGAAAGTGAACGGTTGAAATAACACAGAACGAAAGTTAAAATATGAAAGAGAAACTCTCATAAGAGTTATTTGATTTAGGGTATCGAAATTGTTCACTCGGCAACTCCAAGTGAACCGAATTCGCACGTGCCCTGCTTCTCCAACAAGGCGATGCTCATCTTGCAGAATTGATGTTGCCCTCATCTTGCAGAATTGATGCTGCCACATTGGGCAACATGAGAGCACGAAGTGTATGTATATGAAAGAAACATGTTTTAGCCTATTTGCATTTGCAGGCATCATATGAAGAGAAGAAGAACTAACTCGGTGGTTTAAATACATGCCGCTATGCAACGAAGTGCTGATGCAAAGTGAGGCAAATTGAGTGGTTTCGGGCACTGTGCAATGTTGTCGTCATTTAGCTTTTGTGTAGAGAACATACAAGAAATTCAAACTGCTGAGTATGGAGAGAGAGATTGCTTTTGTGTAGAGGGTGAGACAGAGTGAGAGAGTGAGAAGCTGAGTACGTAGAGATTGCTTTTGTCAGCCAGGCAAAGTCTATATATATATTTCGTTATATTTTAATTTTAATCGGTTAATCCAATTGTGTTAAATTTTTATGAAATTTGATAAAAAAGGATTTTTTTAGTAACACAGGAATATAAATGAAATTTAGTAAAGAGAATAAAAAAGAAGAAAAAAAATAATAGAATAATTCGATTATATTAATATAAATTAATAATGAAATAAAAAACTAATAAAGATATTATAAATATATCTGACACAGAAAAAAAATTACAAATAAATTAAAACGGAGTGAATATCAATTTAAAAAGTCACTCTTCTCCCGAGTTGTAAATGGGAAACATTCACTGGTTCGTGAGGTTTTGAGAGACAAACAAAAACAAGGATGTTCGACTTAATTTTTTTCTTAAAAATTTTGGATTCGAATCCCACTATTTTCAAAATTCAGGTTGACCACGTCCGTTGATTTCGCTTAAACTTTTATCTGATACTGATGAGAGCCTTGTCAGCAGGATTAATCAAGATAAACGCGAGTTGACTCGAACATCCTCATCATAAAAAAAAAAAAAAACCAAGGGTGCTGCCCACGATGGCCAAAGAAGCGTGTTATCATGCACACTGCGATACCCTAGATCCGGTATACGAAAGATTATATCCAAACAAATGATTTCTAAATCATGTAACAAAGCATTCAAACACAAAATTTCATTGCATTCGATACTTCAACAGCACCATCATCCTTCCACACAATCGATCATCCAAACCACCAACAATCAACGCAATTGACACGAAACCAAATCACCAAACCACAACACACCTTCGACAACAGCGCCTCGACTTCAGCAAAACCACCACTCTCAATCTCAACCTCCGCTCTCTTTCTCAACGCGAGCGCCTCCAAACACCTCGCTCCCTCCGCCTCGTCCCTTTCACCACAAATCTCCATCAAGACCCCTGCGACGATCGCGGGCGTGCCGCAGTGGCTAACGAGGACACCGGGGGGAAGAACGACGAGGTTAGGGCCGGCGCCGCAGCGGCCGAGGCAGCCGCAGGCGTTGACGGAGACGTTGGAAGGGGAAATGCCGGCTAGGGTTTCGTGGATCGCGAACAGCCTTTGCGACGGTGAGAATGGTGGCGAGGCGGCTAGGGTTGAGGAGAAAAAGTGGATTAAATTGGATTTTTGGAGAATTTTATTTTGATGTGTATATTTTTATAAATAATTTAAATTTTTGTATGTTTGAGTTATTTATTATAAAAATTATGATTGAATAAGATAACTAATCATAATCATGATTGATCAAAGTGATTATCCAAAATCATAATCTAAAAATATGACTAATCAAAAATTGATCGATCAAAGTTATTAACCAAAAGTATGTCTGATCAAGACGATAACTAAAATAATGATTGATAAAAGTAACTAATCATGCTTATACTTCTAAATGGTTGATGTTTATGGTACGTTATGAACTAAAACAATGATCGATCTTGATGACAAACCAAAACTATTATTGACTATAGTGAGTTGGTGACTAATCATTTTTTATGTGAATGTAATCACTAATTAAAATCATGATCGATTAAAGTGTAAACAAAAATCATATCCAAACAATGACTAACCAAAATCAAATAATCAATCAATCTCTAACATTCAATTGATTAGTGACTAAGTATTGACTAACCAAAACTAAAGATCAACCAATCTCTAACATCATTTTTTTTTTTTTTGAAATACTCTAACATTATACTTTATTTATAACTCGTGATTGATTTTATCGCATAATATTAGTTGTTAAATTATACACTTTCATTTGAGAGAGATGGTAAGATAATTAATCAAATGTTATTTGATACATAAACAAAATCAATAAAAGTACATGGTGGATAATATCATTTCTTGAAGTGTTGTAAGAATTGTGAAAAAACGACTATTGACTATTGAAAAAAACAAAGAAGCAATGTACAAGTCCAGATATCAAACGCTTGATTTATTATCCAATGAGACATAAGTTCAAGTCCAGCTTCGACGCATTGATTGCCCTTCATCTTGGACACTGGTTTGCCACGATCATGATGGAATGTAGACCTCCCCGATTTCTGAGGAAGTTATGTATGATGAGCTTACTGCATCACCGATTTTTGAGGACTTTCAATACCTTCTCCACAGTTTGGTGTGAGCTTATAATGCCCGGTCTCTATAATAACTCGTGTGCGTTCAGTGACGACTCATCTCCCGATCAAACATTCAAATCCCCTTCTCCAGATTCACGACTCGAATCCTTCCATGAATGCTGTAATCTTCTGGTTGTCGCTGTTTGCTTGCTCCATGAGAATCAGGAAATACTATCCAAGCTTCAAAGTATCTATCCTGCAATTTTCAACTTCATAGAAAGATATGCACACCTAGCGTATACAAGCTACCCATACACACCCCAACAGTCGATGAAATGAACTTAGGGCAACATAAGCCCAAAAATTTGACAGATATACATCCATTCAACAGTTGATGCATTTCAACTACATACAGAGTCTATCTCGATAATTCCGATCAAGAAAATCAAAGAAAACCCACCAACGTAATCTATAGCTTCAAGCATGGCCTATCTGAAAGTCCCCATAGCACGACCAATACCAGGGATTGCTGTGATCCATCTACAACTATCTTGACAATAGAGGTTTGTCGTGATCCTTGGTGCCATCCAAATATGAAAAACTGACCTATAGTACAACCTCGAATATATTGCAGTTTCGGCAGCAGATGTAGAGAGCCGTGAGATCAAAGACGGTCTCGACGGAGAAGTCGGGTTTGGACTTGCATCCCCTGTCGAGGTGCTCTTCATGGGCTTCTGCCAGCCGAGCTCGCAACAATCCCAAGTTAACCTACAATTTCAAGGGCAGAAGAACAAGGACAAGATTAGCACCAACATGACGCACATGCGCTAAATTTATATGACTTTGTCTTATTCTAATCCATGTAGTTCTATGGCAGGAGTGTAGCTTAAAGGAACCCGCCCACTTGAGGAGGTAAGTTTATAAGACAACAAAAGAGCTGATCAAGAGATGGCCTAGCCGATCCAAAGGTATAGCTACTTCTTCGGAGATACAATCCCTTGAGCTTTCGGCCCTTATCGGCTTTATTTCTTGAAACAACTTGAAGTATGAGCTCTGTAATCTAACTTAATTGTTGCTTGTGAATTTACTTTACCCCATATGTATTTCCCTTTTTCTTTCTTTCTTTCTTTCTTTCTTTTTTTTTTTTTTGATATTTACTGTAACCCATTTTTTCACGATGGATGACGACTCCATGCCATTGTCGCAAAAGAGATACAACAAAACTGGTTGATAATTGAGTTTGAAGGATCAAAAGGTCGTAAAGCCGAGTTTAAAGAGTGACCTGATCTCGTAAGAGACTGAACAAGAGGAAGTCAAACGATACCTCATCGCCCCTGCTAAGGTTAAATGGACAAAGGTTGCAAGAAATAAGATGCTGGCTCTCAAGCAACTCTCCTTCCTTGCAGATGGGGCACCATGTTTGCTCCTTGTTTGCCTACCATCGACAAAAAAGACTCTCAGAATCAGATGAGAAGGTAAAAATCACTGAACACATGTGCCTGACCCCTAACAATGATGGTGATTCCGGAACTGGCCTTTGATTTCTTCACCTCAACATCTAGTCCAATATTGGAAACCAGTACAACTTGACTATCAAATACTGCTAGGAAGTTTCCAACAATTTGTTAAAATCAATATCATACAAAATGCACACAAAGAAACTAAAGCCGACCGTCAACGGAAATAAAATCCATTTGCCATACCAACTCTTCATTCAACTGCATAGACTGATAAAAGGCATGAGCTAAGTAGTCATCCTCTTCATCTTCCCAGACCAATGAGCTCTCTCGTTCTGGACAACACTAAAGGGAGTATTAAGTTTCCATGATGGTAATACACAAAAAAATGATGCGACAAGAGCAAAATGAATGCCATAGCACAGGACTTGATATGGAGACTAATTGAAGTTGGGCATGTCTATGCTTCATCAAAGCATGTAGCAATATTGTATCGAGAGGTTAAGCGACTGTCTACAACTTACTCTTCTTCTAGACTCTGCTACAACTAAGAGGCTTTTGTCACCGGGTAAGTAAATTTAAGTTGAGCCTTAGGTTCAGAATACTAGGCTACTAGAATTTGCAGATGTACGAAAAATCATGACAAAAAGACAAATATAAAGCAGTAAAGCACTAACAAGGATCTAGAAACCCACCCGCTAACTCAACATATGGCTTAATGACAACTGACACCACCTTCGACACAGGGATTTGGCATCATAACGACTGTTTGTAAAGCCTTGTCGATTCTAGAGGACCTGCTTGACCTATTGATAAAAACTTATGTCAAGGATATCAAAGCAGAAGTTCACATACACGAAGCAAACAACCTCTCAATCTGCGAGTTAAAATTGCATATTTTTTCCTCTCCCACACTCAGCTTTGAAACGAAGGTAATAACACTAAGTTTATTTAAGTCTGCATATAAAATTTTCAATCTACGAGCTTCTTATTCTCTTGCAAATGCATGAAATAAGACCAGCAAGCATCTAAGACTCCAATTTCAAATTAATATAGACATGTTGTACAAAGATGCTTAGGGTAGCTAAATTCTATATCAACGAACTGATATTTGCATCCAATTGAAAATCCATATCAAATTAAAACCAAAGAGACAAAAAAAAAAAAAAAAAAAAAAGGTAGGACCAGACAACATATGAAATTGCAGCAAGTCACGAGGTTAGGAGGAACTAACTGGATCTTGTTGGATGAAAGGAGACTCTACCTCTTCCAGCTTCCTCAGCCTTAAGATCTTCATAGAAAATTCTTTGCATTTCCAATAAAATCTCTTCATGGTCACCTTCAAAAACATTCTCTGGACCATCGTATTCCCATAACTCATCATCCGCCACAGTATTGGAATTCCGAATAACATGATCATCCAAAGACTTATCTAGTTTTTTCAGTTCATCCATAACTATAGCATCTAAGGCAGATTTAACCAACTCCTGAAAGCAACATGAGAGATTGAAAGACCCACGTATTAACCGGTAATGATCAACTGCAGGTAATATATGAAAATGAAGAGTGACATAATAAGTAATAAAGCTCATAAAGCACCAATTTTCTAGTTTGCCAAAATCAAATTACCCTTGGTTCTTTCATCAGTGAGAAGCCCTCAGCTAGATCCAAATGCTCCTTAGTCTTGCTCTCATAATTCTTTAAAATCATTGTAGGAATTTAATCTTTCAATGTCTGTTTTTTTTTCCGCCATGTTTGTGGATACTTTCAGTTTCAGAAGTTCTCCTAGGCTAGATGGAATAAGACAGTAGGAACCGCATACGGCAAGGTGGCATCACCATTGTCAGGGGCAAATCAGTACGACATTTCAAAAGTATCTCCAAGACTTCACCAAGAGCATAATTATACAGGGAGTCAGGGCCGATATACTCAAAAGGGCAACATGCCAACATGCTAATTTTCTTTCTAAGGAAAAAGACAGTGGACTGTATGTCGAACAATAGGAATACCACATCGATATGAAATATCAGATGGAAGATACCCCAGGTATTATGCTATGAAACTAATATCTACAAATTTACAAAACAAAAATATCATAAAAACAAAGCAATCCAAAATCATACTAATAAACAATACCTTTTCATTGCGAGATCGGTCTAGCCTGCAGTTCCACAGCAGGCGGGCTCTCTCTTCCTGAACCCTTTTGCAACAGCTCTCTCTGAGCTACTCAAAAACATCAAATCTCACTTTTATCAGATAAAAAACACGACAATCCTAAACCCAAACTTGTCTTGAAAACAAAAACAATCACAAAACAAGAGTAATTTACTATGTTCTTGATTATAATGCTTCAGATGTCACATACATAAGACAATTCCCACTGATTACTGCATGTTACGCTCTTTGGACCAAATTTCACCATACAAGATCCAAAATCCCAATGCTCAATGAAAAATTGAAAATTCGCAGTAAAAGTTTCAGCAGCATTTTACGACTACAACCAAACAATCTCAAGTCAACCATTGCCTACATCAAACCCTAACCCAAAAGGGTTACCGAAATTTCACACCAAATTCACAAATCACAAAAACAAGCAAACCCCCAAAAATTTAGATAAACAATGAAACCCAAGAAATTAATACTCAATAACAGGAAACCAAAGAATTCGATACCTTTTGCTTCCAATCCAGATTCAAGACACGTTTATCGAGTTTATGTGAAGTTAGGGTTTTGAGAAGAACCCTTTTCGATGGGCTCGAATGTCCACTTCGATTTCGCTCATTGTCGCCCTCCATTTTCTCCATCGTGAAGCTTCGAATTTTTTGGGAAAAAATTAGCAATTTCTTAAGGTGCTGTATAAAATCTCATACGGGAGAAATTTTGTGCGTCGACGAAAAAACAGAATAAAATATTGTATTAATTATTATTTTTGTTGTAATTTAATTATAATATATATATATATATATATATATATGTATATTGTATTATTATATACATGTGTATGTAAATTTGTTTTTAGGTTAAATTATGTCTGATCGTTTCACAATTTAGGCTGAAATATGTAATATTTCATAATAAATTTATCAAAAACTATGTTTGATCGTCGTTACATAAATATCAAATTTTATATCGACATGTATATAAAATCAAATAATTGTAATTAAATTGAAACGAAAGAAATATAACACTGTAATTCACTCATGACAAATTTAAACCAACTGTCTAATTTTTATTTTATTTTTTTGTTAATAAAACTTACGAAGTATAACTTTTGACGTAGGAGAGAAAGTCATAAACATTTTTTTTTTAAGCAATTGATAATATTCATATTTTAGGAATCCCATTGAACAATATCTTTCAATCGTGTGTATTGTGAAGTGCAAGGCGTGTGCATGCCTTGTTTATGAAATATATTGCGTTAAATTACAAAGATATTATGAACTCATTATAAGATTTTGCTTTCCATAAATATTAAATGAAATCTAATTAAATTTATGAAATTAGGAAACACATGTGTCCTGAATAACACCAACATATATAGTTCTTCGAACTAATTTAACTCTATATAAACTACTCCCATGAAATTCTGTCATAAACCATCATCAATTTCATATACCGATCGAAATTTCATATCATTGGTGTGCTCAGATTCATCATACATGGACTCGGACTCGCAATATTAACTCTTTTGTGTTATGCACTTCATGTTCTCGATCATCCAATCGATTTCATTTCCTCGATGTGTTAACTGTAATATGTCTAGTTATTTCGAGTGATACGTAACAAATGTGCTATTTTGTCACAGGAAGTAAAGCCATTGTGCAGATGGCGTCCAAAGATTTCAAGGAATCGACGGTCGTTACATTATCTGGGCCTTCTGGATTTTCGTCACCTTTGTCGTTATCATTATCTTGGTCATACTTCTGACCCTAGGAACCCCGACCTTTCAGCTCGAGAGTGCCTCGATCACCAACATTGACATCGTCAACACTACTTATAACCCCAACTTCGGCATCACCATCAAGACCACAATATTATCAAAGAGCAAGCTCATGAAGACTAGGTATGACGATCTTCAAGTATATGCAACTTACAACAATGATGTCAACATCACGGGACTGGTGCCACTGCCATTGTCACATGATGGGAACATATCCTTCGTTCTGGATGGTGATGTGGGTATCGGTTAGGACGTGATGGGGGCAGTTTGAGGAGGATTTGAAGAGTCGTCGAGGGGCCGAGGTTCATATCTTGGTGCATGGAAATATGGAGAGGAAGAAGGTTAGCATGTTTCAAGGCAAAGGTGAAATCAATGTTGATTGTGAGGTGTTTTTTAGAATCAATTATGGTGGATGTATTGTGGCTAGGAATGCTCCTAGTATTTGTGATGCTAGCACTTAGTAAATTGGAAAATAAATTCTATGCGAGTTTTTGTAAAGAGAATGAACACTCGAATGAAAAAATCATTCGGATTTTGGAATCTGGAGGTATCCGATCAAAGAGAATGTAATTAAGTATAGCTTGAGGTTCGTACTTATTGTATCTCGCATCATCACAAAAATGATAACGAGCCTACTTCGAAAAATTTATGTGTAGAAATTAAAAGAAAATTCACGCAACACCTCCAATTTTGAAAAATATAATATACTACATCACAAGTTCATGTTTGTTGACATCAACCTTACGCCTTATGTGCATGGTGCAATTACTCGCAATCATTTGAACTGGCATAAATTGTGACATTGTGATAGAATCCATCACAAAATACTACAAATTGAAATATATGTATTACTTCACACAACATAATTTTAATAGAAAATATAGTAGTGATGAGTATGAGTCGATCCCACAGAGAATGATTTTTTCAGATTTTGTGAATTAATTTTGCTACTCTACTAATTTTTTCTATAAAATTGGGGGTTATTAGATAAAAGAACAGAAATAGAAAAGACAATTTAAGTAATTTTTTTTTTTATTTAAAAAAGTTCTTATCAAAGTTGATAAAATGTATGACGATCTTAATTTTCATTCTTTATGGATTTAATCATCGACTAACATATTCATTTCATGTTCGTTTATAATAGATGTTTTAATGAGATACGATAAAAAGAGAGTTGCCGAAGTAAGTTACTGGTTATCATAAAGTATGCCATAACCAAACTAACACAATTACGCTATATCAAAAAGAGAATATAATATAGACTAAAAATATCGCATTATGAATAATTCTCTGACAGATTATGACATTGACCCAACACAGATTATTGTCATATCATGCTCACATTCATATTGTTACGAATTCGATCAGAATTCAACCCGAGAATCTGATGGATCCAAATATCACAATCAAGTAACGATCAACAAAAACAAGAAAAAAAAAACAACACACAAGATTTAACATGGAAAAAATCCGATCGCGGGAGAACAACGCCCCACAAGAAACAATCACTAATCGAATCACACGATTACAGCGATCATCTATCTCTATCTCTCAATCTCTCTTGTGTTTCGCTCAAACCGTAGAGAAATGGCTCAAAGTGAGACTAAAACTGACACAAACAGAGACTAAAATTGAGGCTAAAATTGACACAAACACATAACTATGACCAAGAAAAAGATGTATGTTTACACACACATCAAATTCCCCCAAACCTAACATTTGCTTTCCCTAAACAAAAGAAAACACACGAAAAGAAATAAGAACAATGTAAAATGTGAAACTCAAAACAACTAAATAAACAAGTATCATATCTCATATTTCTGCAAGCTATTTCATCATTCCCTTCTCGTCACACTACATGTAAGTATCCTCGTATCTCGAGACGATCTCTTAACAAGGCACCTCTCTCCTGCCCAAAATGATAGTGAGGATCATATCAACTCTCTCATATCACATGCAAGGATTAAAATTCGACTCAAATAAGAAAATCAGCTTTAAGCATTCGCATACTAACCACCTTCTTATCCGAATCAAGTGTACATCGCATCTCGTTTCAATATTTGACCAGGATCAAAGAAAATAAACAAAATAGGTAAAAGCAGGTTGGCTATTTAGTTTGTGGAGTTAGGGTGCAAGGGTGGAAACATGATACGAGTCAAGATAAATGATCAATGCACCCTTGTACTTTTTGGTTTTTTTTTTTTTTTTTTTTTTTTTTTTTGTAAAGGTACAATGTCTTAAGATAAACCAATCGAATTTTCTTCGTTTCATCACAAACCCCCAAACCCTAATTTCTTAAATTTTCATTGAACAATGAGAATCAAATATCTTTATGCCTTTCAACACATAAGCGGCGTCATTAACAATGTTTCTTGAGTAGTTAATGTTGACAAATTCAAAGGAATTTTAGTTTTACCTTCGGATGGAATTAATAGATCGAAGTTAGGATTAACAAGGTCGTTGATAGATGCTTGTTTAGTGGATTGCTAACATCACTTTGCACGGATTGAAGTTGATTTCAATGAAGAACAAGTGTTTTTGGTTGCTTTCCATCGTTTGCGATCGTGGAGGGATCAAATAAAAGTGAAGAAAAATAAAGAATCTCGTGTTTATAAATGCAGGTTTTTGGCCGTGCACGGCCCGTGCTGGTCACGCACGGTCTGCCTGGGTTATGCTCAAGGTTTTTTGGTTTGACACGTGACACGGTCTGTCAACAGTAGTAACAGTAGCAGCACAGCAGGAGTAGTAGTAATAATAATTTTTTTTTAATTTTTTTTTTTGGAGAAAGGGGTCCAAACATGTTTCATTGCTTCTTTCACTAATATAATTGTTTAAGATAACATAGGGTAGGTTAGACTCCCATGACCCTTTCCGTCGGTACAGGCAATCCAAAGCAAAATGTGCCATAACAAGAGTAGCATCATTGGCTTCCCGATGCACCCAAGAACAATAGAAACTAGAAAAAGGGTCTATCAGTACAAAACAATCATCAATCACCCCTCCTACGTCAGATATGTCTGATTCCTTCGTTTGTAACATACATAATACCTGTTGACGGTCCATTTTTTGTCATCCCTTTAACAAAGGTAATTCTATCTCTACATGAACAAATCATGGCCTCACATGTTGTCGTCCCCATTCCACCATGAAACCACTGGCCCCGAGCCTCAAGCAAATTCCCCTTCTCATTCCTTGAAATAATCCCGACACTACAAATCCCTTGGTGTCACAAGCGGCATCTATAATTATCTTCACCCAGCCTGATGGGAGAGCGCTTCGACCGCTCCGATCCATTGCCTCATACATAGATATTTAACTTTTTTATTTGATAAAATATTTTTGTTATCAATGTATTATATTTTTTTTAAAAAATTGTTTTTTAATTTTTTGTTATTAGTATAACTTATTACTGAGCATAGAATATATATTTATTATTGTTTTTGAATTTAATATGATTATTTATTTAAATTATTAAAGAAGAGTATTACATTTTGTATTATCATAGCAATTTGGAATATATATATATATATATATATATGATATTCTGATCAAAATTAAATTATTTGATTTTAATTTATGTTATTTTTTAATCATATAATTATTCATCTGGTAATTAGAGGTTATAATGCCAACAAAAATAAAATCAAAAATTATCCACAAGTTTATTTTTTGAGAGATTTACGGGTTGCTGTCAATCAAAAGCTTTTATTACGATTTGATATAATCTATTTTTTAATTACAAATCAATCACATAAAAACTTAAAATCCAATATTACCTCTTCATTCTAAAAAGGAAATAGAAGATATATCAATCAATTACGAAAAAAAAAATCAATCATAAGAAGAAAATATAATATTCATATCATTCCCTAATTCTTCTCCTCCAACTTATCGACCATAATCACCAAAATCCGCCTCCAGTGTCGATGGTCACCATATGGAAAACAGTACCCATTGGTATAATACCGTGCGTAAGTTAATAGCATAGATTGCAACAATGTCACCATTGTCTTTTGCTCGTCATCATTACCAAAAAAACACTAAACAGTGCACGAAAGGATTGAAATAATACGTCAAAACACATTACCCCCGTTGAACATAATGCCCTATTCGTATGGAATAAGAGCGCCTTGGTGTAAAATAATGCCGTCATTGTCTCTTGCTCGTCGCCATTGTTGTAAAACACTAAACAGTGCACGAGGGACTGATACAGTGCGTCAAACACCTTCTTCGCATACCCTCCTCTTCACCCCTTCGCCACCATCAATCCCGTCGAGTTCATCAAAAACCCATAAACCAAAGGATTGGAAAACTATAGAGAGGAAAAAAGAATCAATTGGTGGCAAGGATGATGTAGAGGAAATTCATGTAGTACGAGCTTTGATATCCTACGAACATGCCGAGACGTATCTTCACATGTACGATCACTCTTTTGGCATCGGTGGCGATGATTGGGCACAAATCATTAAATTCACATAATCAGGCAACAAGATTCGATTTTGATGATATTGGCACAAATTAAAATCCCTACTAGACATAGAAAAGAGCTCAATTGTAGAATGAAAAGTATTTGCGTGAAGGGTCGACAAAGGATTCACCATTGATGAAGTGGGTTGTGAATGTGGTCTAGGGATTACATGAACATGGCTCAAGGGGTGCTGAAGATGGGAATTACGATTGGCGTGGATCACTCATGTAGCCATATATGAAGAAGGAAATTAAATGATTAAAAGGAAACCAGAGGATGTGATTGACTCACGAGGAAGGGAAGAAATAAAAAAGAATAACCTAAGGGCATATCAGGTAAGAAGTGTGATTTTTTTCAAAAAAAGAATCGTTTGGTTAAAAAAAAAAAAGAAAGAAAGAAAGATGTGTACCACCTTTTTCGTAATTAATAAAGAAAAAGACAACTTCTAAGTAATTCTCACAAAATACAAGGATATGAAATCATGACAAAATATGAAAGTAACATAATCAACTGTAATCCTAAACAAGGAAAATGAAATTGATGCAACAAACAGTACAATATGTGCTACTCTCTCTCTGTCCCAATATAAACGTAACAGTTTGACTGTGCATACTTGCCAATGCAAAGTTTAATTCGCGTTGTGGAATGATCAACCATTATTTTTTCGTAAAATTATTGTGAAACGCTAAAATAGTAAAAATTATATACTTCAATCTTGGACCAATAACGTAATTTTGTGACATCATTAAGAGAAAAACGAAGATCCTTAGAATACATACTGAATAGTGAAAAAAGGTCAAATATTGGACAGAGGAAGTACAATCAACAATGAAATCTTCGATTTAAAAATTGTTCCTGCTCGATGCTACACTTAATTAGTGTCACCATTCATCATCCATTGACGTCTCTTGGAGGATCAAAGGTGATCATTGCCATATTATTACTTACTAGGGTCTAACTCCAGCTCCTTCCGTCCCATAATTTTTGCATCATTTTGTCATTTTAAAATATCAAATTTTGTTTGCAATATTTCCTAAAATGGGTTATCTTTTGTGGTAAAAGGACAATATTGCCCTTCAATCCTATTTTCTCTCCACTTCTATTCTTGTTTAAATTTTGATTTTTCTTTTATTAGGAAAAATGAAGGATATTTTTGTCATTTTGCTCATGTACTCTCCTAAAATTGCACATCAAGTCTATTTATTGCAATGATAATAGGAAGAAAGTGTCTTAAATAGGATTATTTATTGCAATAAAAAGCATAGGTTATGGCTAATAGTCCATCTTAACTTTAAATCCAATGTTTGTCTTGCCTTGGGATAAGGATATCCCATTTAACTAACTTAATCCTCTCAATAAAGGATAAATTAGTGGGGGAACAGGGTGTGCGACTAATACTCCTGGGTATTAATAGTGGGGCTTATAATCCCAAGTAATCTCTCCCCTAAACAAACGCACAAATATTCCTCCATGCAATCAAGAGCTACCCAATATGTTTAACTTCCTCACCAAGGTTAAGGATGTTGTTCCCGTTGCAGGGCGGTAAAACGGGTTGAAGAGAAATTTTCCACATGTTATACTTGTTATGATACAAACAACATTGTGGCCTTTTTTACGTATGATTTATTGAAAGAGTTGGTTACTCATGGCACCATGCATAGTAGGTATAATGAGAGGTGAAACCAGTTTAAATCTGTCAAGATATACATCAATGGATCTTTTGTCATTAGTTCATACTTTTGGTAAAAATGGTTCCTCGATATGATATTAGAGCAGGTCGTGGCATGAGATCATGAGTTCGATCCCTACTTTTCGCAATTTATTGCCACCTATGTGGTTTATAATATTGACCTTTTTTTACACTTGGTGGGATGAATCACTGCATTTGTTGTCTACACTTCATGTCTCAACGAGATTTCGTGTGAGGGAAAGTGTCAAGATATAGATTAGTGGGTCTTCTATCATAAGTTTAGACTTTTGGTAGAAATGATTTCTCGACAAAATCCAAAACTTCCAAGTTATTTGTAACCACGTATGTCGTGGACTAATTCATTATCCAGCTTAATCTAGTTTAATCAAGATCATCATGGAAGAAACTTGGCCACATGATATGTAGTATGGTTGAATTGGTGTGACTCATCTTCTGTGTTAAGAAGTTTCATGCAGTGGAATGATTTTAGAATTGTCTTGATCTAAAAGCTCCAATAATGAACAAGATCACATAAAGAGGTTCCGGCTTTGTACCTTTTTGTCAAGGACACGAGAGAGCTCTGCAAGAGCTCGTATATCAGCTTCCTTTGCCTGAATAAGGGACAGACCGGAAGATTGTGAGAGAATTTCTTGTTGACCATTTACAACTTCATGGCGACCACCCTTCGATTGCGAATTTGGACTTTTTAAGCCTTCCTGAAAATGACAAGAATAGAAAGCCAAAAACTCCGTCAAAAAACCAAAGTTTTCTGATGCATCAAGCACCTTGCAGCATAAAGAAACACTAATAAGGTGACACGGGAAAAAAACTCAGACTAAGATAACAGATGCAAAATACACAGCCAATATGGAAACCTCAACCCTTAAATTTATAGGGCCTAACAATGATGGCAGGTTGGCAGGTTAGACAAAAGGTACCATTAAAAGAACCATGTTGTATCGCAAGAAGCACATGTCATTACATGATGTAGGTTTCAGACATGAAATTCTGAAGGCATTTTTACCACATATGATCGCCTCTTTGTCCCGATAGACATGTCTTATAATGAACCAAGGGTTTTTCAACAACTAAAACGTCACATAAGTGACTCACACAGAAACAGGTTGACAAATAAAACACTAGAAAGGATTCACTTACCTTTCCTTGCTGCCTTAAAGCATTACTAATTGGATAACTCGGCAGAATATATGCAGCAAGATCGGCACTATGGATTTGCTGGCTTGGAACAGATTTGCTGTACACCTCCTTTTTCAAATCCTGAGATCTCTCGGCCGGTTTCATCTGCTTTAGATATTCATAGAACTTATCAACAGGGATGCGCCTATTAAGAGATGCAGGCATAATTTCGGATGGATTTGCAGGCATGCAATCAATATCCTGCAGGACAACATGCCACAAACATGACATACACCAGGTCATTTGCATAACAGTATTCAAATTGGATCAATCCAGCTTGTCACAGTAATCAGTAAGAGAACAGTTCTATGGCAGATCAACGATCAAGGCTTTAGTACCCCTTGACAAGCAGTTAATGAGAACATAATGAGAGAACAGAAATAGCTTTCATCAACTGTAAGCCATTGCTAACGCTGTCACTGTTAGTGGCTATCTCCCCAATGTTTACATTGGCTGCTGTAGCTACTAGCTGCCGATACCAAGGAAGCCACCCTCAACGGCATGATATATTAAAAACAGAGATAATTACAGAACTCATGGCATTGTTAAGGAGATGGAGACCAGCTTTAACAGAAGTTTCATTTTTGGAGAAAGAGAGAGAATCAAACCGAGAAACATGAAAAGATCACTAGTTTTGATCCGAAGGGAGGCAGACCCACCAACAATCGTGAAAAGATTATTTATAGTGTCTTTGTTTACACTATCTTATGTTCGTGATTGGGGATGACCAAAGGCATTAGCAACAACAGCTGGAGACTAAGCAATCAAATTTTATGTACAAAATATTATATTGTTTCAATCGTGTCATTCAGGTTTCTCTGAAACGATAAATAAATTCATAGTATTTTAGTTTTAAATTCAATAAGTTAGTTTAATGCTATCTATTTTTATTCTGACATCTCATCCTATGCGATGCATGGGTTAGTATTCTAGTTTTTGAAACAAAGCGCATAAAATTCCAAATAGTGTATTGACTCTAACAATGTCGCAACTTCTTAATGAAACAGGGGGGGTAAGAAGTGAAAAGGAACACTTTAGGCTTACTACCTTGACAAATTCAACTCCAAGTTCATGTCGATCAAACTGAACACGGCATCTATCATGTTCCACTGTCAGCACACTTCCATCATGAACTTCTCTTGTCTGAGGATGAATAGCAATCACATGCTGACCGACTGTTAGAGGACGAGCTAAATCTGTAGGAAGGCCTTCTCTTGCACCAGTACGAAGTTCAGTATAATGGTATCTAACAGACTCTCGATAATTTTCAAGCTTCTCTTTTTCTTCATCAAGAAACTTCTGTGAGAACCGCCTTGGTCTACCTAGAGAACTGCAGCCAGAGAAAAAAAAGAAAAACAGGATTTAAGTACAGAAGGGCAACTAATACCTTATTTAACATTCAGAGTTTCTCTATAACACCGGTGCATACTGCATAGAAAAGGATTTCACCTTCTTATGACGCCCCATTCAACACGCGTCATTCTACGAACATGACCCATCCCAACATGACAGAGGTAATCAACAAAGTCACTTTTCGCGAACCATGGATAGTCAATTGAGCTATAAATCCACTCAAATACACACCACCTCCGCAAGTGAGAATTGGATAAGCAATGTGTAACCCTTTCTTGCAACTGCACAAGTTAAATAGATGAAACTTAGCCCAAGATGTTAGGAAACTGCTGCTTAAGAGCAGTGTTAGAGATTGTGAGTAAAAAGTAGGACCTTGATGCCAAGAGTCCCATGATGGTATGAATGCATCGGCTTATCAAATTGACTATTTACAAAGGCATTGGCAATCTTTAATTCTTCGGAGTTTCCAACAACTTGTGCTCTATCCATTTTGCGCCTGCTTTTGGCTTTTGTTGGCACTATAACCCGGTTTTTTGCAAGAGTCTGTCGAGATGTTGCAGCTGACTCGTCGCCTTCTCTCTTAAGATCGGTACTTGAAGAAGAATAGTCCACAAGCTTGACCCCAAGCCCTTGACGTGGTTGAAAATCAATTTGAGAAGAGTGCTTACTCCTACTAGTAGAATTCCTCCCCTGTTCAGATATCTATGATCCCGGGCAGAGGACAACGTATCTCATTAATTCATAAATTAATAAGGACAAGAGGGGATAAAGAACCAGCACAACTCGATGGCAAGAAAAGGAAAAAAACTAAGCTAAGAAAGGCTGAAGACAATCTGCTGGCAAAGAAGGAATTTGGCATATAGGAGGGACATAGACTCATCAAACTAAGAGTCTTGAGAAAATATGGATCACTTTTTACCATTTTATATTTTGAGAATTTTCGCCGAGTCACTTTCTTTGTAAACTTTTTCAGCTGAACTTTCCTGATTTGATATTGACTAAACCTAGGGTTAAGATTTATTTGAATCTAGTGCTAAGGACTAAGGGGGCAACTCTTCTTTGAACTAACGTTACAAGCCCAAGGGTCACTCAAAATTTGAAACAGGTAGAGCCACATGCCATATGCACTAATCATGCAATTCAGATGCATTATGGTTTGTATGGTAAGATGTTTTAGCTAGATTCAAACAAACAACGATTAGCCTGAATTAAAACTAACATTTGGACGA
The DNA here is from genome assembly GCA_035668315.1 of Drosera spatulata. NCBI lineage: Eukaryota > Viridiplantae > Streptophyta > Magnoliopsida > Caryophyllales > Droseraceae > Drosera > Drosera spatulata. The sequence continues at coordinate 9,219 of JAOVYX010010881.1, read as the reverse complement.
CCATTGGCATTCTAAACATATTCCAAGGATCTGTTAAATAAAAAACATACAAAGAAACAAGCCCACGTAATCCCACCAACTGCATAGTGTGGCAAGGACGAGACATACACAGTCTTTCCCCTATTATATTAATAAATAAAAATTGTTTTTTGGTTCCCACAAAAGATATCGAACCCTTGACCATATGGTTAGGGGAAGGGTTGCTTACCACTAAACCAACCCCTCTTGACATAATAATGTTATCTTCTAATATTTTTTTAATCTTTCTTTCCTATCCAGAGTTGCCCAGCCATATATGGTATCACATCCACATAATTGGGGAACAGACAACACGATTGAGAAATCCTTTTAAAGCGTGGATTTTATATCCCTTGAATAAGAAATACAGACCAAATACAAGATGCTTGGATGTCCATGAAGAAAAGCATTTCACTCTCGTTATAACTCCAATTGCATCTTACTTTAGATTTGGGGGACTTTCGCCTTCTGTGCTTTACTCCAGTTTCCTGATTTGTGGCTTCTTCTCGATTCGCGGTTCCAGAATCAGCAACTTGAACGGAAATATCTGATTGATCTCCTCTTTTTGTCAATACTGCTGGATTTGATTTCTCCTTCCTATGATTGGTAGGGATTGATTCAGATATCCAAGCATTGTCAGCCAAATTTTCTTTTACGCGTGGGACTGTTGGCTCTGAAGCACAGAACACAAAATAGCTGTTACAGTTTGGAATGCAAAACCATTTTCATCAAATGCTTAGTGAACATTTGAAACACATAAATTGATAAAACAAAGAACGTAGAGGACCTAATGTCATGGCAATGTGTACCATTGCTAAGGTAAAATTTGCCAGTGCCAAGGCTAAGCAATACTGCCTAGCACATTATATCTCTAGGAAACTCTTCAATAGTCAATACTTTGCAATCAGGATATCTCTATGAAAAATAACTACATTTAAAACGAAAAGTTGAACAAGCTCATTATTTGAATATTATGATTCAAACAGGACAAATGCATACTTAATAAACCCACTTTGGTCAACACATATAGCTTGACCCTATCTAGTCCAAAGTATTGGAAAAATAGCCAGGACCGTGTACTGAGTTACAGAAAGTAATGGTATATACGTATAGAATAATCTTCTTGATATTGAGGGACCCAAGACATCATAATTACTCCCTCGTCCCAAAAGAATTGCAACACTTACTAAATTGGGATGTCCCAACTAAATTACAACATTATCCTATTTAGAAACTTTTTTCCTACAAAAATATCAAATCCCCACTATTTACTTTATATCATATCAATCCATCTCACTACTTTTTCTCCTCCTTTTCTTTTTCTCACTTTTCCCACTCACACAAGGTCAAATGGCAAATTAGTCTTTATAACAAAAAACAACACACAAATTATCGTGACAGGTCAACCGGTTGCAATTGTTTTGTGACAGAGGGAGTATATAACACATCTAGTACCCTATTGCATCACTAGATACCTGCAAAACCTAGACCTATGCAGCTTAACATACATCTTAAAAACTACATTTTGTTCCTCATCGCAAGGGAAGGATTGTCTCGACCATTGAAAAATAGAGTTTACAACGCATTCAAGAGCTGGCTAAAAGCGCAGACTCTTATACAGGGAGTAATACCAAGGGAAGTATTATCACTCTCCTCAGAGTTCCAAAACATGGCATATAGAAATTAGAATGATGTCGTCAAAAGGACTGGAAAATTGTTACTTTGATCAATCAAATATTCTGTACAAAAAGACAAGCTTGCTCTATTTCCTTCTTTTTCTGTTTGTGGAGCATAGATTCTGAAAAATCGCATTGATTTTTACTAAAGGAATGCACTACCTGTCTCAGTTGTTGAGTGCGGCATCATCACGGACAAATGAGCCACTGACAAATCCGCTAGAGTTTGCAAGGCATCAAATTTTGAACCCTCATCTGCACATACAGATAGGAAAGTTGTAATCCAAATCCAGACAAGTTGATACGATACTATCAATTCAATGCTAGATGGACTCCACATAGAAAGTGAGACAATGATAAACATGAGAGCCAAAAGTAACATGGAAATATGACAGGTCCCCAGAAAGAATGAGCTTCTGGCCAATTTAGATCAAACTAAGGGAAACCTAAAGAAATTTGTTAAATCTATTGGTAAAAAAAATTAATAATAATAAAATACAAAACTCTTTCCACGAAGATGCGTGTCCTTTCAGTATATTGCTGAAGACCAAATCTTTATGCCTATTTCATATGAGCACTAGTGTTTTGATGTGTGTGCTTGTCATTCCACGAAGAAAACCCAACCTGAAGTGAGTTTCCTGTGAAGCTCTCCAACTTCACTGAATGGTTCAAAAACATCAGATAACGAAGTTTGATTTTTCAAAACATGAAAACAATTAAACATTTGCAGCACAAACTAGTTTAGGTTGAAAAAAATTGCCCATAAAGTGAAACTTTTTCAATTGGGGCACTTTAGTTAGTAACCCTCGTTTCATCTATTGATCTATTCATGGTTCTCAAAAGTTCATATGAAATCGGTCATACCATTAGGTATCACAAAAATAATCATAAGAAGTTTCCAAAAGTAGCATAAATATATAAAGGGATAAGAAGTTTCCAGGATGAAAATCATACCTCCACCAAAGAGGTCCTTCTTTCGCCTCTTCTTAGAGCCTGGTGACCAAATGTAATCAGAATCAGCATATTTAGGAACAATTTTCCTTTTAGTTCCACCAATCCTTTTCCCTTCTTCAGTTCCGCTACAAGCTTCTTTTATGTCGTCAATTGGACATTCACTCTTTTCATAAAGCTTCTTGCCTTTCCTTTGAGCAACTAGTGCACCAACACTTCTTCTGTCAATAGAATCGGATATGTGTCTATGAAGATGTCCATTATCAGCTTCTGTGCTTCCTAAACTTCCTTCACAGTCATCCTCATCCATTTCGTCTTCGACATCCTTGGCACTAGTCATCTCGGATTCAGAATGCTAATTTCCATAGAAAAGTAAGAATCTAATTGAAAATAATCTGATAGCATCTAAAAGTTACGAGATAGTAGGAGCAAATATTACCATCATCTCATGTCTTCGAGCAAGAGAGGGCACTATGTCATCCCTCCTTTTGGCTGGGACATGAGAGGTTTGGGAAGAGCCACCTTTATGAGAAGCTTCAGCCAAAGCCAATGCCACATTGTGTGCAACATCATCATCAGCACGACGCATCTTCATTCTCGGTCCATGTCTATAGACCTCCGTGTTATCTCCATCATTAGCATATTTCACAGGAATTCTGGGAGTCCTTTTCCCGACTGCTCGAGTTTGGGTAGCTGAAATATAAGTTGCCGTCAAAAAACTAGAATGAAAAGTACACAAAACTGAAATTAGACAACTCCTTCATGGTCATTTCCCATCTATAACAAGGGGACAAGAACTCTAGAGGAGTGTTGCAGACGATATGAATGTGTACAGCCAACGTGGCCTTGAAGTATGGCACTTCCATTTGTCAATTTATTTTAATAATAATAGCAGGGTTAAGATCTCAAGAAGCATTGACAATATTTCATATGAAAAAAAAAAAATCCAGTCTTGAAAGCTTAATTTGGTTAGCTAAAAAAACTTTACACTTGACATCATAACGAACCTTCATGATAACTAATAGCAATTATAACACAGATCCAAATATTGCACAAAATTTGGTTTCTGTTTTCCTCATCTTCTTCCTTCTTTAGCTTACTCATCTTTCTCCTCCAACCCTTTCCAAAAGATCACGGGGACCTACTGGCCATAAGAAATAAATGACAGCAGTAAAGGAGAATATGGAACAATGTCGTACAAGATACAGATGAATAGCATAATTTCACTCCAAAACTTGGATATGATATGCCGGACACAATATGTTTGGCTGTTATTAAAAATCACGAGTACAATGTTAGGAGATAATTAAATTTGACCTTTTGAAGTAGCAAGTTGGAATCAAGAAGATGACAACCAAACTACAGAGGATGATGCCATAGTGCACACAAGGGTAGAAGGGAAAAACAAGGTAAACACCAGCTAGGAGAGAACAGGTCTCTAAGAATTAGCAAAAGTGGAAAGCTTACCACCAGGTTGCTTCTTCTTAAGCAATGACAAGTAAACAGGACTTGATGGGGCAGCATGGGATTGTGATGAATCTGGAAAATTCTCTTGTAGCACTCGAGTTGTAGCAGAACGCACTTTTCCTCGACTATGCTTTTGAGGTTTACGAGATGGTCCAACTCCATCATTGCTTTCTTGTTCACTATTGGTACCATCCTATTGGATAACAAAAGATCACCAGGTCATGTCAGCAAGTTTATGGTCTCCACAACATTGATAGTCAAGTGCTGAGAAAACTGTAACCTATTTCTCGGAACTGCCAAGGAAGACATGAAATCTGTACAAAATAAAAAATTCTCCTCCCCTCATTACCGTATGATGCAACATCTATGTTCAACTTAAAAGTCAAACAAAAAAAGTTGGTTCGGGACAAGGAACTGTGTTTACCCTAATGATTGACGATTGAGGTTTAGAGGATAGCAAGCGCAATACATAAACTGGTCAATTACTGTTGTTCATGTCGACAAGTTTCAGGTCTCCACGATCTTCATAGAAAGTGCAAAGAAAACTTAAAGCTTCTATTCATATCTACTGCCAAGGAAGACATGCGATCTGGACAAACAAAAAATTGTCTTTAACACATTACAATAAGATGTGCCATCTATATTCAACTGAAAAGTTGACAAAAAAGAAAAAAGAAAAAAAAAAAGGACAAGCAACTCTCTTTACTTTCGTGATTGAGGTTTTGATCGTGATTGAGGTTTTGATGATAGCAAACACACTACATGGACCATTGGTCAATTACTGATGTTCTAGCCAAGATTTGTCAATCTAAGACTAGCTTCAAGAGGACGATGCAAGGCAAGAATTCAATCATGGAACCAAGCATTACAAGATGCAATTGAACAACTGATCTAATTTTCCAATATGCCAAAGTAGTTATCATGTAGTTACCGAAAATTCATTGAATATGTATCAGACAGCAAATCGGAGAAAGTTTTCCAAGGTTCGAACAAAACTAAAATCGAAGAACTAGTTTTTCATAATTAATGATATCTAGTTAAAAATTCATGTTTGTTGCACCAAGATCATCAGTAATCTTCTGGAGCAGAAATACAGTACAAGTGGCTTTCAGCAGCTTTGTCTAACTTTCATCATAATATCTTGATATTTGAACTTTTTCAGGAAAGGAGAATATCATTAATATGCATACTTGCAACAGATTTTAGAAGGTAAAGGACTCAAGAAATGAACGTTTTCTGTCTCTTAAAGCTTCAAGTTTTATGGATACACATTAAAGTTTAGTATAGTTATCTTACTTAATTTTTTCTTAATTATAATGTTGTTTAGTTATATTACTTTTTAAGAATAATTTCTTTTCCTTCTAGAATTTGGTTGAGTACATATGACTGGGACATGGAAATGACCGGCAAGGGGACACACCAAGTATATGGCCAGGTGGACCTTAACTCATTCTCTCTATCTACCTGGAGCAACTCAAACCAAATGCCCACTTTTGTAGGCATATCCTTTACCTTTTTCTCACGAGACACAACTGGCACAACAACAGCAAGCCCAGATTGTTCGAGTCCGAGTCATGAATGCCCTATGCCTGGGGGAACCATTGTTTGCTAAGAAGTTACATGTTAGGAATTATGTTCTTTTGATTGATAAGATGACTATGAGGGTGTGTCCTTGGTAGATATTATGAACTTTTTCAGGAAAGGAGAATATCATTAATATGCATACTTGCAACAGATTTTAGAAGGTAAAGGACTCAAGAAATGAACGTTTTCTGTCTCTTAAAGCTTCAAGTTTTATGGATACACATTAAAGTTTAGTATAGTTATCTTACTTAATTTTTTCTTAATTATAATGTTGTTTAGTTATATTACTTTTTAAGAATAATTTCTTTTCCTTCTAGAATTTGGTTGAGTACATATGACTGGGACATGGAAATGACCGGCAAGGGGACACACCAAGTATATGGCCAGGTGGACCTTAACTCATTCTCTCTATCTACCTGGAGCAACTCAAACCAAATGCCCACTTTTGTAGGCATATCCTTTACCTTTTTCTCACGAGACACAACTGGCACAACAACAGCAAGCCCAGATTGTTCGAGTCCGAGTCATGAATGCCCTATGCCTGGGGGAACCATTGTTTGCTAAGAAGTTACATGTTAGGAATTATGTTCTTTTGATTGATAAGATGACTACGAGGGTGTGTTCTTGGTCCGCTGGCCTTTTCACTTATGCAGGAAGGCTCCAATTGGTGGCATCTGTAGTGCATACTCTTCATGTGTATTGATCTCAAATCTTTCTCATTCCTATTGGAGTGATAGCTGAAGTGGAGAAAATTTGCAGGAGGTACTTATGGTCTGGACAGCAGATGAGCAAGCATAATAATTTGGCGGCATGGGATGAAGTTTGAAGACCTAAATAGCAAGGAAGTTTGGGTCTGATGAGGTGTGGTTTACGGAATAGAACCCTGCTCATGAAGAATATTTGGGCTCTGGCTAAAGCCTAAAAGGGCTGATCACCTATGGGTAAGATGTGAATGCTTACCGGCAGAGGGGG
>JAOVYX010010870.1:0-33523 GCA_035668315.1 Drosera spatulata | reverse complement strand
TTTATTCATCAGTCGTCTACCCTCATAACTACGGTTTCATCCCCCGCACATTATGTGACGACAATGATCCCTTGGATAAACTTAAAAAGTCGGCTTGCCAAATTCGTACCGTCTGAGGTCTGTGGCCCTCCCATGAACTCAGCAAAATTTGAATCCTAAAACTCGTTTGAAGATTTTGTAGGAGCCTGTCGTTCCAGGTTGTTTCCTGAGAGTAAGGCCTATCGGGTTAATGCCCATGATTGATCAGGTAACTCCACAACCTCCTGTTAATCACCTTTGTAACGCTTATGGATGAACTCAACCATTATCGTTCTTCACTCTGAAAACTCAGGGAGAGTCGGACGATAAGATAATAGCAGTATGTGCTGATGACCCCGAGTATAGGCACTATAAGGACTTCAAGGAGCTCCCGCCTCACAGACTTGCTGAGATCCGCCGCTTCTTTGAAGACTGTATGCTGCACAAATGAGTACCAGCTTACTTTCACGATTATATGTTGGCCATTTTTTCCTGCTTGTGTGCTGATTATCTTAGAATTGACAGACAAGAAGAACGAGAACAAGGAAGTTGCTGTTAATGACCTTTTACCGGCTAGTAACACCACCGAAACCATTGAGCATTCGATGTGAGGGATAAATTCTAGGTTTTGCTTAAAATTTGAGACTTCAGGTTTGCTTTTTCGTCTTTTACATGTTTGAGATCGATTTTGTGCAGGGACCTCTATTCAGAGTACATCATGCAAACAGTGAGGGGATAGATTTACGAGCTCCCTCCAGCTACTACTATAAGTTTTGCTTCATGAAAGAGCTCTGATCTAATGCAAACTACAGAATGACTGGATTATAACACAACATCGGGAGATGTACTTAGTATTTTGTCCTCGATTGAACTCTAATAGTGCCAATAATGTTTGTAAAAGAAACATATGATAAAAAATTTCTCCTTTCTTTTCATTTCGTTGTCACCAGCCTATACCGTTTCATGCAATGCCCAGGAAAGAAAATAAAACCAGCAAGAACACATAGCAATCATAACAAGTTACGGATCAAATTAATGAAGAAGAGAGGCCTACTAGCTTATGCAGAAGTCTGCAGTGAGAAGCCATTTCAGTGCATGAAGCGACATTCCTAGTATCATATCCAGGAGTTCCTAGCAACATCAACTCCATAACTTGTTGCATTGACACCAGTACCTACAAAAAGAAAGGAACATGGTACCATGTATCACTTTGCAGAAGCATACCTTCATACTTCAATCATGACTACAAGAACAAATTCTATGGTCATATTATGGTGAGCAGACATGATTGATCATCCTGCCCAACAGCATAACGCAACACGAGTTTCATTTGTTTCACGCCTGAGATCACAGTCATAGTTGTGAAACAAAAAAGTGACAGTTGCAGATGAAATCAGGTGTATTAAGGATACGACAACATAATATTATAAAGAAAAATTTGAGGCGTGAGTGTACCCTTGTGAGGATAGCAGGCTTCCTCCCCCGTCTCTGATTCCTCAGACTCCCTGCTCTTCCCTGCGACATCCTGCATCTCATTTTTCAAAGTTGACATCGCATATCATGGACCATGACCAAGCAGGTAAATTGTGGAATCTGTTCTGCAAATATTCTGCATTGTATTTGTCACAGTCCCTGTTCTCCCATCCAGAGTTGTTTCGCTCTGTTGTGTTATTTGTCTAACACAATCGCGTGATGACCGCTGCTGATTTTAGGACACATTTTGCTGCTACTCTAATGCAAACCATTATTGCTTTCAGATGATCATGGCACCTTTTTAGATTTTTCTGCATCAGTGTCCCGATTGGGCAAGGCTCTAGACCCTTCAGGAAGAAAAAATGATTGCCAAATCTCACATCCAAGCTAAACTGGATCATGATCAATGATTCACAACCCATATTGTTCACAATGATCACCTCATGTTCAATGGAAGTCGAAACCAACAATTCAAGACCTGTAAACACTTGTCCAGCACCCATAGCCATATACAATACACCAGAAATTGTAGTAGTAAAACAGAACAGCAAACGCATCTTATCTCGAATCCAAACAATATGGGCACAAACATAAAACTTTGATCATAAATCGCCATGATCATTGATATCAAGCACAAGGAACCTCATATTGGATACAATCCCATTACACGAACAGCATTTCGAGAACCGAAATCACAATACCCGAATCCATCCCTGGAAAGTCCCAATTCCTCTTTTCAATCCAAAGTCATATGCTTAGATTTCTGCCATTTCTACACAATCACAACATACACAAATCGACCCGCAAAGATCAATGCGAACCGCAACCCTTCGAACACGACCCTCCATCCTCCCCCTCCTCATCGCTATCATCCTCATCAAAGGGCTTCTCCTTGTGAAAAATACAACATTTCTTGGAACTCTTCTTTCCCAGGAACTCGTTGTCGACGGTTCCCTCCTTCCATGTCACCTTCTTCTTTCTCCTATTCAGGCGCAGGGTTAGGGTTTCGTGTGCACCGGATTGCGCCGGATTTGGGGATTGAGATGATGATGGGGTGTTGTCCAGGGTTATTGTTTGCGTAACTGTCGTTGTTCGAGTCGCGCTCATCTTCCTAGGGTTTGGGGACGGAGACGATGGGATCGGGTTGCGGCGACGGGGTGGTTGCGTCGGCGATGGTGATGAGGCTATTGAGGACAGGATTCGGCAACGAGGGATTGCGTTGGTTGATTTTTGTGATGGGAATATGTCCCGTGTGATGAGAGTATATGATGCCGGATGTTAGAGTTACCTGAGGCGTATCATTGAGGAAATATTCTGCCACTGTTTTACATAAATTATAATACGTTATTAAAAATAAATATCTTATAATATTTTTATAAAATATAATTTTAAAAAATTATAATAATCAAAATATTTTTATTTTATATATTATTATTTTTATTTTTATTTTTCATCCACACACTTTCCTCTTTATACTCACAAGGACAACATGATAAAAATTTATAAAATCAACATATTTTTTAATTATCGTATCAAATCAATTCTTTGTAATTTATTAGAGACGGAAGGAGTAGAAAAAATAGGTGCAACTATGCAAGTGAGACCTTAAACAATCATAGTGTAGATATTTCTTATCCTATAGATCCAATCTCAATTACAGTATGTTATTTTGCTTGTGTTACATAATATTTTATACGTTTGGTTCATTGATATGTAACCAATCCTTTATCATATGATTAATACTAATTCCTCCTGAAGTCGTAAAAAAAATGATTATGTGCGTCTTGTCTTCTAAAACAGGCCCTTTCTAAGTCTTCCATTAAGACAATTTCACAAATATAACTCGATGATGCTAGAGTAACGTATGTAGATTATAGCAAATTGATGCCATTCATTGCCAAGATATGCATCGCCTTTACAAGAGAGTACCCACGCTGCGTTTGCCGGATTGAGGCTTTTCTGACACAAATAACTAGTAGGCAGATACATTCATGCTCCAAAGTATGAACCAAAATACGTCACCGCATTATACATCTTGCTTTATGAAAGTTCAGTAACTTAAAACCTTGTACGGTAATGGAATTGTATCACAGGTAAAGTTTTACAAATCTGAAAGAAATGGGTCATCTTTGACAACATCGTCCTTACGTAAATCCGAGAGTAAGGATGGCCAGTTTGGTTATTGTCTCGTCCTCCAAGCTAAGGGAGATACGTATAGACCAATGATCCACCTAAAGCTGGTTGCGGAAGAACTTTACATTCTTGAGTTCCTTTGCGATGTCAGCCACGGAGCCAATTGCGGCCATTAGGGTGACGAGAAGGCAACAGAAGCTCAAGGCGTGCAAGAACATCCAAGTACGACTTCCTTTCTTTATCTTCGCCTGTTTCATATACATGCTCACGGGGAAATGGACCGTGAGGGGCCAAAAGGACATGGCACCGAGAAGGCCTAGGATGGCGTTGAAGAAGGGTATGCTCATCGCTATTATGGTGGTGAAGATGACTAGGATCGTCCGCCACAGAATTTTGCAAACCGTGAAGCGAATGGTGGAGTTGGTGAATGGAAATTTCATGGAGTATGCTTTGTTGAAGAATGGAGTTGTCGAGCAGCGTGACGTGAGCCATTTCTCTGAGCCTGCATAGATAGGCTGAGCAAACACCTGAAAAGTTCAAAAAGCAAGTGCAAACTATATCAGCTGATCATCAAATTCTGGAATGCAATGCAAACTGAGAATATTGCTAGGCCACTGTAAAACTATGTTCATGGTTTATCAAGTTAGTTTTCGATTTCAGCATTTCCATGATTTGATTAGGTCAGTAATCTCCACATATAGAGACCAAAGAGCGCCTTCTAGATTCCTGTTGGATCGTAGACCGACAATTGAGTACATAAATTGAAGACAAGAAATGAAAGAAATCAACTTAGAACCTGGTAAGCAGTAACCAAATGCACAATTATGGCTATGTTGGCGATATCGACGATCCAAAATGGGCCAAAAGATACAGTCAGAATATTCCCGGGAACACCATTTCCAAAGGCAGCGTAACCCATGCATCCTAGGAAGATATAGAAAAAGACTGTCGTCGTGATCGCACTTATCGTCACCCTCCTCATCGTTTTGCTTTCTGATGGCGGTGTTTTCAGCGTGTCCTTCACACAAACCACAAGATAAACAATAAAAACTTTCAGCGCTATCCAAATGGTCGGCCACTACTGTATAAGTTAGGAGTTAGTTTGTTAGAAGTATATAAGAAAGGATTGAACATGCACCTCAATCTCTAAGAGCACCATCGAGTAACTGTATGCAAAGGCGATATTCCCAAGTGCTTGGAAGACTTGCCAGACCCTCACAGGCGAAGAAAGATCACCACCTGCCATCCCCAACTTTAAGCTTCCTTTGTAATGAGGGTCGGATGCAAACTTAGCAACTGACAGGCCCAATGCAATGAAGGCATAGCCGAAGGATGTGATTGCCGCTATTACTGAAAGAAGTGCCGCCTTCTCTAGGTTTGGGAATTGTGACAGAATCAGCTGCATTATACCATATAGAATCATATACAGATTTCCTGAACCCGTGCACATCGCATCCTTTCCCTTGACATGGTGACATATTGATTTTTTTGTAGTCCTGTTTGGGAGTGGAATATTTGATCAGTATAACAGCACATATATGTAGCTAATATATAAGCAGTGGAATCATTGTTTGATCGTCTGTGGTAAATGTGTAGATAAACTAGGCATGCTCGACGAACTCACGCTATGCTCATTGCAGCGGTGACGGTGTAACCAATCATGGTGCCCAATAAAATAGAGTATTGAACAACAGAGCAGACACGGACCTTGCTCCCCCCTACAAAAGGAAACAACGAAGCGGATCTTCATTTGATTAGCTATATCCTAAAAAGATTCAACAGGAGACGTGTGGTAAAGTAAAAAATCATACCTAAAATTGTCTTCACGGCATCAATATAATTGTTGTTTCTAATTCCGCTATCAGCCACTCTGTAACAGTCTGTTAGAAGAATGGCCGCGTAAAAGGTGATGATTGCAAATACGACAAGGGTCACGGGTCCAAGGATCCAACCAAGCTGCGCCACGCTCCATGGAATTGCCAGGATCCCGGAACCAACTATTGCTGTGAATGCGTGAGCAAACGCGCTCCAAAAAGTCCCTGAACCAAAAAAAAGCAACAAAGTAACGGTTTAATCTGTCCAACTAAGTGTGGCAAGTTAAGATTAGTTGGTGAGGAATTCATTTCATTCCATTTCGTGCCATTGTCTGTGAGTAACTCTACCATGAGGTAGAGCTCGCCACCATGTCGTCAATCTACCTCACGGACCAAAGTTTACAATAAGTAGCACAAAAATAATTTTCCCAAGTTCATGACAACAAATTAGATTTCTTATAATTCATTGTTTGAAAGTAAGTAGAAACTTCATACACATTTTTTCAATCAATTTAATAGACTGTCCATATCATGAGCATCCCATCATAGAAATTAAAAATCAGTGAAAGAAATCTGCACATATTCGGTTCAAGTTCATCATCAAATTCACACGTTGCTAATTTCTCACTTCTGGTCATTACATGTATATATTTTTTCTAATTTCTATCAACCAGTATTATTTATCTTTCTTTTTTAAAAAAATCTACAATCTATTTTCCAATTCAAATCGTCCATCCACATGCAGAACAAATAACTCAAATCAACAAACCACAAAACAATAATCCCAAACAGAACCGTAATCAATCGAACAACGATCAGAGTTAGATTTTATCATATCGATTACCAGTCCTGACGCGCCCGTTGTCAACTTGAACCGCCACAGCCGCGTCCTTCATCATTGATTCAGCGTACTCAACCTTGCTATGGATATGAACTGACGCAGAACGAAAGCACGAGAAAACGAGAGTCGGTTTAGTTCGAGGAAGAATTGTATATCGACAGAAGAGCAGGCGGTTGATGGATCAGTGTCGTTGCATGTGTAGATTTAAGCAACAGATTACGTGAAAGGCAAAACGGGGGGGAAAAGTGAGGGACAAATGGAAAAATGGATGCAGCAAACAAGGATGCTGATGATATCCAGTCAGGCTAAGCTGCTCGAGAGCATGGAACACATGCAACCCTTGCCCAGCAGCACCAGACAAATATGCCCAACTTTGGTCTAATTGGTCTGAATTGATGTTAGAAAATAATAATTAACTTGTTTTTTATGTGATGGACAATTTGATCATAATTGTTTCAAATTATGAAAACTTTAGAACATTTAATGATGATTGTAAAATTCAATTCATAAATGATCATCTTTGTGACAATCAATGTAACAGTGTTTAGTGTACAAACAATGGCAATACTAGTTTCATTGAACGTGATGAGACAATTAATTCGGGTTTCTTGGGAATTGGCTTTGGGTTTCGCAGAGTGAATTCGAATTAATACTCGATGATGATGATTTATTGTTGGAGGGAAATTTATTTATTTCACTGATTTGGACAGTCACATATGGACTTTTGGGATTTTATTTGTTCGATGAATGTATGGCATAGAAACTGACCCGACGCATGAGAATATCATGATCCGCAAACCGCCTCAGGGTAAGCTTGCTCCGGGTTCTTATTGCGCCTGATTTTATCCCAGCCCGAGCCACCTGCAGCCCCAATGAGATTTTCATTTTTAACTGTTTTCTTTGCTCTCAATTAAAAAATTTCTTTAAAAGGAAAAAACCCATTCGAATGCAAGAAAGTCTAACAAAAAGTGTCGAATCACTATCATACGAAAACATGGTAGGGTAGGGGAAGGCTTACGAATTTATTCATTTCTGAGATGAGATGCGCAAAATATTTTAATTAATACACATAGTATTGATGTACTGGCCACATAATACATGAGATACATGCAGAAATTAATGAAGCAACGACATAGTTGCTTGACCAGGTGAGGTGAGTATATTAATCGCAACTCCCAGCTTGCTTTATTTTATAGTACAGTATGATGTTAATTTGCTGATATATGAGTAGCATTAGGAATCCACATCTTCTTGTATATATTGCAGCATTGATAACATGAGAACCCTTCTTCCAATTATACTCTTATGTTTTAATTTCATCAAACTTTTTATGCCCTACACGAGAAAAAAAAAAGTTATAAGCCTCCATATCTTTGAAAACCACGAATAGAGGATTTTTCTAAGAAATTATAAAAACCTACATAGTGATCCTTGGTATATAGCTAGTAAATAAAAAAGAAGCGATATTCTTGAGTGCTATAGTAAATTTTCACCCGCAATTTATTGTTCTAAAATAAGATCATTTGCCGTCCCAAAACATCTCTGTTGTGTTTCATTTTCATCCTAGTACGTTTCATTTTTCTTCTTACATGGTTTATGCTCTTTGGGACAGCTGCAGATCCTTCTTCTATGTATATGGGTTTTAAGTGATGGACTATGCATATTAGCAGAATACTATAGAGAAATATTAAATAAAAGTTACAGCGTGTTGCAATCAAATTGGGTACCGAGCTGAAACGGAAAGCAGTTGCCACAGGCATCAAGAACTTGGAACACTTTGTTCATATCCATTGATCCTTGGAGACGCCTTGACATATCTTGCATACAGACGCAAGATTTGATCTCCACGGTCTTGTTATAACGATAAGAGTCTATCAGCTTAGCCACGGCGCTGCAACAAGCTTTGCCTGGGACAGGGGATGCAGCAAACATGACATAAGGCATGCACGCATTCCCTGCCACGGCTTCTTTAGAACACTCGTCGTTCGACGTTAATATTGGCGATGTCATGGCCAACATGACAAGCTAATCAAAAGCATTGAAACAAGTTTCTCGGAGCTGATTGCCATTTTAGATAATGTTATTATTTATGCAATATGAAATTGTTTACACAAGAGCTTTGCGATTAGAATAATGTTTATGATGCTGTTGATTTCGTGGCGGGGACATGTGTATTGAGATAATTATCAAGAAGACCACTTTTTGGTTTTCTTTTTTTTATGGGATTACCATATTTTTGAATATTACGTAAAGAACTATTCAAAATAAATTATTTCAAAACTATCCTTCCCTAACTGTATAAATATAAACAAATAAATCCTATTTTTCATACCATTACATCCATCAGGTCGTACACATTTAGTTTTCAAACCACCTCCACCACGATCTCCTCCCTAAACCATGAATACCACCGCCTCCGCCTTCTCGTCCCCTCCGCCTCTGTCCTTCTCCGCCTCGTCGTCGAATCCCCCCACCACTGCTGCTTTCTCCATTAACGTCGCCAACCATTGGACACCTTCTTCTCCAACGACAATAATCCCCGACGAAACCCGATCTCGATTGGTTTCGATTTCCTCAGACGAAGCCGCGGACGTCACTGATTGGTTTGGGATTTGGGATCCTGTGTATGCCTACTTTGTTTGGTGTGGTGTTTTGGTTTTGGTTGTTGTGGACAGGGTTTTGGTTGTTGCGGACATGAGATCTGCGACGGAGGTTGGTGGCCAACTTAATTTTTTTCGGAGTATAATCAATTTCTACTGGGGTACAACTAATTTCTACTGACATACATCAATTTTTTTCTCGACGTACAATTAAGTTTCTATTGACGTACATCAATCTTTTTTTCGACGTACAACTAATTTCCTTATGGACTGCAATGATGTGTCGATGACGATAATGGCGTTTATCTCAAAAAACTAGGATTTTGAAAAATATATTTATCATAGTGTTTTTTTTTTTGGAAATATATCAAAATAGGATCTTTGATTTATTTTGTTTCCTTTTATAAATGTAAGGGACAAATTTGATATAAATTATATGATTATTTAAAAAATGACCTTCCACATAAATTTAAAAATATAAAAAAAATCTAAAATGTGACCATATGGATAATTCTCCCATGTGTTTTTATAGGCAGTGATGAAGAAGTCGGGTGGTAGTTAACAAATCGAGATGGTGCATGGACCATGCATGATCCATGACTTTCCTTTTCTAGCTGGTTCGACTCGCATCTCAATTGATCATAATTGATAAGAAAAGTTATGATATGTGCTAAGACCAATAGTCCTTAAAATTGGTTTATGCAAGGGACCAATGATCGCTATTAGCATATACGTGGATGGCTAACAATAATCGGGACTTGAATTTAGGCACAGACGAGACTGCCAAATCCTGATTTTTGGGTAACGGCCAAATTGGTTTATGAAAGTGATTGTATGTTGAGAGTTATCCCACCAAAGTATCCATTTTTGGGATGGGTTTGTTCCGTGGATATGATACGCATAATAATTAATGTCTATTAATTTTGAGATTAATAATCTTAACATTAAATAACGTATTTTAATGTTTGAGTTTGAGTTTGTTTGCGACATAATAAGTGCTCAAGATAAGATGGATTAGTTCAATTCGTTATCTAAATGTGTCATTCAAATAAAAAATAAGATTAAATTAGATTATTTTCTATACAAATAACTTTATCGCATTAGACTATTAGTCTTCAGACTAATTATCACCCCCCCTATTAATTAGTCTCCCAGATCAAGTTACTTAGATGGATCAACTTATTCCTTTTTAATGAATTCTAAATGACGGTTGCAATTGCCAAAGATAAGTTTCAATATTGCCAAGATTAATACAGTAACAATTTATTTTTTGGAATAAAATACTTCTCTCCCACAAGTTGCATTGGCAATATCAAAAAGGGTTAAAAATATATTACCCCTTAAAACTTTCATAATTTCATACTATCCTTTTCAAACTTTATAATTACATATTACCTCTTAAAACTTATGATATAGACATTTTACCGTTTTCTTTACAATCCATTTGAAAATATCATCGGAAATAACCAAAGTACTCTTTAATCTTAAAATTTTTGAACTAAATTTAAACAAGCTAATAAAAAAACTTTCTTATATGAGCTTTTTTGTTTTGCTTGATTCGAATTATTTCAACTTATTTGGTTGAAATAATTGATTTAATTAATTTTTGAATTTTTATTAATAGGTTGGTCTTGATTAGAAAATAACACTATCGTATAAAAAGTTACAAATTTTGAAATGAAAATAATATTTGATAATTTCAAAAATTAGACACGTTAAATTTCTTTCTTTTTTCCTTGGATGTTCATATCAATTGTTTGAATTTATATTAAAAAAAGGAGAGAGAGAAAGGATATTCGGATCATTTCAGATTATGTTTTTTCACAAGATTTGAAAAAAGAGGGTAAAATATCCCTATCACAAGTTTTAAGGGATAATATAGATTTAAAAATTTTGGAGAGAATAATGTGGAATCATGAAAATTTTAAATGGATAATATGTCTTTAACCGTATCAAAAATTATCTTGACAATTTCAATTCCAATTCAAAAAGCTAAAACAAACATGAAATAAGTGTTTTAAAAAATTATTAATCATATCTCATCCTTTAATCCCAAAAAATATACTCTCTTCGTTCCATAATTATTACAGCATATGCGTATTATTTATTATTTATACATATGAATATAAATCCTTTTTTTCATATAAAATCACGTTTGATTCTTCTGCAATATGTATTAGGTTGAAATACGTAACTTACACGAGTATTGATGTTTCATGATAAGTTTATAAAAACATTATGTTTCATCGTCATTACACACGTGTTAAACTTTATATTGACATCCATATAAAGGTAAAATATTATAATAATTTGGTGAGAGTAATAATGGTTTCACTTGGGAAATCTATCTCCATTTGGGTATATGGATTATTCTGCAACATATGACAGGGCTTGGCCCAGGAGCAGATTGAAGGTCCATGCATCGCGCAAAGTTTGCACCCCAATCCAAGATATGATCAGTTCACCAGAATCTTCCATGGGCCGGCCCTGATACACCTCTGCGCACAGTCTTTCCAGTCTTCACAATTCTCGGAGTCTCTCTCGTCTCCATGTTCTCGGTGAGTTTTCCCCATTCAAATTCAACCTTCGATTCAGTTTAGGGTTTCTCCGATCCCATTTCATCACATTTTAGTTCTGTTGTTCTTTAACTGAGACATATGAGGCGAAAATCTTGGGAGTTCACGATAGATTGCTCGGAAGTTACTTGGTTAGTATTGGTCTTTGAAGAAATATGTTTAGTGTTTGGATGCGATTTTTGTATCTTTTAGGTTTTCATCGTGATAGTCGCTATTGTGTTATTATGAGTCAAATGAGGAAAACAGTCTCCAATGTTTATATCATGGGTAAAACTCTGTATCGTGTACATCTCGCTTCCCAAATATATCATTTCGTGATTACGTTGTTTTTGTGTGAATCTGTGACTTATTAATTAGTGAGCTTGCTTTATTTGAGTATCCTAGCGAAACTGTAAAATCGATTCACTTCAGTCTAGACCTGTTGGAGACGTTTCAGAATTTGTCGCAGTTGCACACCAAAAAGTAGAGAGTTATGTGATTGTATACAAATATGGTTTCTCTGAATGGAAAAATAATTCTCAACAATAATAAGGTGGATAGGTGCTGTATATATTGTTATCAGATCACTGATACAATTTTTTTATTCCATGTGATCCTTTCTTGCACAACGTATAGCAGGTCATGCACATACATGGATTACTATGATTTGATGCCAATTGCTGTTGTCGATCTGCTAAGGGCAAGAGCTGCATATAGGTGTACAAACAGCGGGGTGACAAGTGTACACGGGATTTAGTTATCTAATAAAACTGGGGTAAGGGTTTACGTAAAGGTCTGTGATATACAATATTTATAATGTTGATATGATGTGTCTCTTTCATCACTTTGATCAAGTTTTAGGCCCAAACTCAAGATGAGATTTGCAGGTATATGATTAAAGGTATGTCTTCTTTTAATTTCTCAATTTCCTTTTCTCCGACCAGCTTATTGTGTCTCGGAACGAATGCAAAAGTTTCCGCTCTTTGTCTACTTGTTTTTACATTTTCTAAAACAGAGTAAAACCATGATGAGAGATATGCGCTAAGGTCATGAATAATGAGAAGTAGTTTTCTCTATGGCAGTCAATTAGATCGAAATGGAAGTTGGCGGCTAAGCCTATGATGGTTTATCATTTTCACAAACTTTTCAGCTACATCTTGTTATTCCAACTCATATCTGCATTCTTGAAGGGTTGAGATGCTTTAAGAGATCTCGTGCAATTTTATCCTATGATCGAAATTGGGATTAGTTGACCTCAGGTCATATAGGTTGGAAAACAAGGAAAGATACGACACGAAATGCGCTAGTACTAGCATTTCTTGTGCATGAAAATGACATACCTCAAATAAGGGTTACTAGTAAAAGCGCATCAAACTGCTTCTTGATGCGATAACACAAGTCAGCTGACATGTGGTGTTTTATTTATGATGATTTTCCCTAAACTGATAGACATTGATGATTGACTATAGTTCTTTGTCATCAACATTTGGCACTGGGGTCAAGCGGCAGAGGGAAATTTTTGATTCCACATTTTCCTGGGACAGCCTTCACTCTGTTGTAATCGATTCCGGGCATTTTGGATGCTACAGCTTTGAGGCACTCGCAAGCCTGTTTCTTGTTTGCTGCTGTGTTAAGCATAGATGCAAGGCCTCCCATAGCAGAGCAACAAGAAGGCGTGACTGATGGAGCTTTGTCCATCACATATGGCATACATTCACCGGATGCCACATCCACCTGGCTGCAGACGGAAGCCTCAGCGGTGAACGAGGCGATGCTCACCACCAAGAATATGCTAATAAGAAGTGCACTGGCAAACTTGACAGAGGAGCCAGCCATGATGCTAAGGTTAGTGCAACAAACTTGATTAGCAAAGGGCAGTGTGTTTATGATAATGCAGAGGATATGTTGCTCTTCGATGGATAAGGGGCTATTTATAGGTAGAGGAATTGAGGTGTAGCAACCTGCAGGCATCAGAATATGCTTGCACAAATTCTTTTAAACAATGACTTAAACAACGTGTCGTTCTTGAATTACATGTTGACTTATTATATAGACTGGTGACGAGCTATACCTTGTTTTCAATGGCTATCCCATTTTACATTTAAATTAGTGGTTGAAAACGTGTTCCCGATGAGATTATTATCGATTTGTTGAAAGTTTTTGGCCTGGTCTATCTCTCATTCTAGGGTGATGTCTATGGTAAAATCAAATTTTATTCTGACCTATGTTGAGTTCATATTTATGATTTCTTTTGATATGGTTTATTTTCTTGTTATTTACAGAGTAATTGTTATAGGTTATACAAAGAAAAGCACTCTGGTAGCCATACAGTATTAATTTTTTTTTTTCTTTTGAGGAATTCCTTTTCAGATAAGGATCATTTTTCCTCCTTGACACTTTGTGGAGAAAAAGTCTAGACCTGGTTCTTGATTGTTTTAAATATGTGCGGTCCGCTTAGGTTGTAATGTTCTAGATTTGCATGCCCTGAAATTTGGGGAAGGAGATCCTGTCCGAAAGGAAATGTAAATGGTTATAATCTTGAACTCTCCCAGATTGCCTTCCTATTTTTCAACAAGGAAGCTAGCAATAGATCTCCATAAGCTATGCGGGGATGACAGCTGACCTCTACCACTTGAGAAATTGGCACTTTAACCTTCCTATGCTTTTCAAAGTCGCATTTTTTGGTGCAATTTACTGTCGAATCTCTGCACTTAATCTCCTTGTAAAGTCCTGACTAGGTTATAACGAATTTAGTATATGTCTGAGTTAGTTTACTAGATGGACTGTGAAGGAAAACAGTAGAGTTACATATTTGTGTGGTTAGTTCTTAACCCCAAATAGTTAGGTTGTTTGGATTGAGATATGGGTCTAATTTCTACTCACTTTCTATTTAAAATCAGGTTATGTGTTCTTTGGGCACAACATTCGTAGTGGAAAATTTCATCCTTCTGGCTTAAAAGAAGAGGTAAAAGTCCCTGGAGCTCCCACATGGTGATAATTTCATTGGCATGTGGACATAGTCATACGTAAGAGGGAGACTGGTAAATTTTGCATGTTGAACTCTCTCGATGGGTGCTCCTTGGATCTCATCACATATGCCAACGGCCAAACATTTAGAAGAATTTTGTGTTATGTTCCCTTCTAGCTAAAAGCATAGATTGCAAAAAGCCCCTTACATTTTGCTGTTTATGCCCAATTTTGTGATAATATTGTAGTCTAAACTTTTCCCACGGTCCCTTCCATACAAATGAGAAAGTGTTGGGTTGGACTATTTTAATCTGAATCAGGTCTTCTTCATAGTTCATACTGCAGTGTGGTTTACCTCTGGTACATTTTGCCTCTGGGTATCTGCTGAGATCGGCAGATATTGCATCTGATATAAGACTTCAAAGCGTACTACTTATGGAGAGAGGGTCACTAGTACCTTAGGAAATGGTCTTGAGGATGATTTATGGCTTGCCTTATTTTGGAGCAGCATTTTTCACTAAATGATACATTGGCATACTTTTTTCATGTAGATAGTGAATAAATTGCTTCTAAGTCATGTTCTTTGGATATATATTCACGCAGCTTAAGCTTTTACCTCATCTTCCTATGATC
Source organism: Drosera spatulata (assembly GCA_035668315.1). Lineage (NCBI taxonomy): Eukaryota > Viridiplantae > Streptophyta > Magnoliopsida > Caryophyllales > Droseraceae > Drosera > Drosera spatulata. The sequence goes on along the minus strand of JAOVYX010010870.1, from coordinate 18,489 downwards.
TTGGATATGCGCCCTTCTTTCGCAAGCATACTTGGTCTAAAATGTCAAGTCTCATAATGATCTTGCCTGTGCTGCCATTGAATAAAGACAAGACTTGATGTCAATCGGTTCCCGCTTAGAACAATAGATTATTTCCTTTGAGAGACAATTCCATGACTTAAAAGTATTTTCATGTATGAACATCAACCGTTGGAGTTTTATGACAATTCAATCATGACTAGCAATTTGATCCATATGACAAATCCAGGTTCAGGTTTGCTATTTATTCCTTCTATGCAGCTTTCATGTTTTGCATTGTAATAACCAAGAGGGAGCTCATGTTTGAACAGTTTTCACTGATGATGATGGCATGATTGTGTTCTTCTTTGGTTAGATCAACTGCAAATTTTCATACGGTAGAAAGTGCTTCTTGAAATAAGTGTTGTAACTATTGGCAACTGCATTAAAGACAGAAAATTTCTGTTTTTTTTATGATGCTTGTGATACATGCCTATCTAGGCTTCTGATGTATTATTCTCTATTACATTTTACTCTTGTACTGTCCAGCGTGAACAACTTTGTATTTTTTTCTCTCATCAGCAGCTGGATAATGGGAAATCATTGATTCCACATTTGCTTGGGACAGCCTTCACTTTATTGATATCAAGTCCGGGCATGTTGGATGAGATGGCCTTGATGCATTTGCAAGCTTGCTCCTTGTTAGCGGAGGTGTTGAGTAGCCCGGCCAGGCCTTTAACAGCGGAGCAACAAGCCGGTGCGACAGATGGTGCCTTGTCCATGACATAAGGCATGCATTCACCCGACATCACTTCCACTTGGCTGCAGACAGATGCTTCAGCGGTGAATGATGCAATGGTCGTTAAAAGTAGAATGCTAATAAGAAGGGCACGGATGAACTCAATGGATGAGCCAGTCATGACTGTAAGGTTAGTCTCCCTTGATTGATTTACTTTAGTGTGAAGGAGGTGTCTGCAGTGTGTTCGTTTTAAGGTAAAGTATCTGTTGCTTCGTTCTCTTGGAGGAATGAGGGGTTATTTATAGGGGAGGGACTGCGATGAAGCAAATGCCATGCCTGCTCAGCTGGGACCAAAATATGCTAGGTTACACAAATTCTGTTAATGAAGAACTCTAACAACGTGCCGTCCTGAATTATATGTGGACTATTGCATAGACTGGTGACTATCTATAGCTATTTTTCAATTGTTATGTCATTTTACGTTTAAATCGGCTATTGAAAACTAGTTACTGAATCCGATTATGCGATAAAGTTATGATGTACTTGATACGAGTTTAGGCACTGCTATTCTCAGACTGAGATATCTCTTTGGGTAATTGACAATTTTATTGTGGTGCTGTAATGTTCTGATAGTGTTTCATTTTATGTATCGATAACTTTTCTTCTAAAGGTTTATTTTATTGTTATCAACATATTACAGAAGTTGTGAAGGAAAGAGGCGAATCATTAGATAGCATAAGGTCTATTTTTCTCTTCTACTACTACTTTTGGAAAACCTTGTCTTTCCCTGCACGCTGCGATGAAAATTTACTGTGACCTGACTGTCTGCGTGGTTCCCCTTGTTCCATTGTTCTAGATTTGCGTACCCTGACCACTGGGGCAATCCTGTCAGGAAAGAAATAGACAATAGTCACAATAACAAAACTTCCCATGTTTCCTCCTGTTGTTTCTAACATCAATATACCAATATATATTATATAAATTCAGAGCACGCTCCCTTGGTATGCCATTTAGGGACATTAAGGTCATTCTATATTAATTAATTAATTTTCATATAATTAACAAATAATAATAATAAATTTGGAAGCATCCTTTGTTATTTTGAAATCTACTACTCTTGTGTCTCTTTGTCTATCTGAAATACTTATTATAAATTTAGGAGCATCATTTGAAATTCTTCAATGTTATTTGAAATTGTATATTTATTCCTTTGGTGAAAAATCCACGCAAATAATACAATAAAAAGTTATGGCAGTAATTGTGATGAAGATATTTCAACCAAATAGAATCAATTATGAAGGCATGGAGACAAAGAGACATGAGAGCATAAAAATCAATTATCATTTTGGATGAAGTGATTTAATGAAGGGAAATTAACAAAGATATTTCAAACTCTTACAGTTATCACTTGGTTGCTTTGCATGCTGGTTGAAGTTGCAACCATGCATACGCATGCCAGACTAACATATTGAGAACAAGTTTCTTGCATTTTATTCAACCATCTTGGTATTGTTCGATTATGTTGTATCATTACTATGCTCAAAATTTGCAAAGTATGAGTGTTTGTAAGTAAAATCTTTCTTTACAACTTTTGTTATACCAAACAGTCCAAAAGAATTACCAAATCCTCCTGCACGTTGAGCGGTTAACACCCTAGTTAAATGAACTACGTATGACATCAACTCTTGAATAATATAGGCTCTGGTTGGTATGGCTTTTGATTGCTTATTTGATTCTCTGGTTAAGGAATTACCACACTTTGTTTTCCATCACCTTTTGATAGATTTTCTATTTTCTAAAATGAAGAAAAGGAGGTCAAAAATCCCAAAAAGTATTATCTCATTTTCTGTTATAACATTTTCCTTTGTCATAGTATTTAATACGCTGTTTTCCAATTTATGTGATGATTTTGGTCATTGATTTCTTGATTCTGTTATTGGTTTTGAATTTCACTATTTTGAAGAGTCATACTAAACAGTCCTTAGTGTACGGTGAAACAAATCTTGCTGGTTTCTACTGGACTCCATGCTTTTTGCTTTTGTGTTTTGTTAGTTTCCTAATGCTCTGTGGCATTTTGGTATAGGAGGAAGTAGCCTTAGGGATGACAATAGGGGGTGGGTTCGAGTCGGGGATTGCACTACCCAAACCCGAAACCCAAAACCCACACATTCCCGACTTGAACCCGATTGGGTTTTAAAACCTTAAACCCAAACCCGAACCGATCGGGTTTGGGGATACCCGTGTGCTTATGGGTTTTTGGGTTCGGGTTCATGTTTTTTTTAGCTTTGATTTATATTGTTTAGAATTATGTTTTGTCCATTAATATATTTAAATAGTAATGTATTTCATCATACAAATACAATGTGTATATATTTACAAATATGAATAACGGGTTACCCATGGGTATCGGGTATTTGAATACCCGTGGGTATTGGGTCGGGTTTGGGGCAGGTTTGACAATACCCATAATCTCCCAAAACCTGTTTAAAAAATAAAATAAAAAATCGGGTATCCCTAAATCCGGACCTGAACTCGACCTCGGTCAAAGTGGGTTTTTCCTGGTTTGACCGGGTTCGGGTTAATTGTCATCCCAACTAGTCTACCTGGATGCTTTTCATCTGACCTGAGAAGTAGTGAGTACTGTTTGTGCTCTGATACTTTCCAATCAAAACTTTGGCTTTTGACATTGGAGAGAAACTGTTTCTTTATGATTCAGGTTGTGATTTATTTTTGTTTTTGATTTTTTTTCCCTGTTAGATTCAGTTCGCTATGTTTTCATGTTTCACATGGTTAGATACACAACTGAATATTTGAAAGGTTTATTCTTCTGATGATTGCATAATCTATGATTAATTGTCCTAGACATTCAGATATTCAGCCGCAACATGGTGTTTTTATATGCATGGAAACATCACACTTCAAATAAGGGTTTCACTTAATTTTAAGTAATTGCATCAATGGAAGAGAACTTTCTGCCTCTTGAAGCACATGCTGCATACCCATCTGGGCTTGCAATGTTTTATTCATGATTACATTGTCTCATAGTGATCAACTCTGTATTGTCTGCATCTTCAACAGCTAGAATTGGGATCAAGGGGCAATGGGAAATCCTTGATGCCACATTCGCTTGGGACGTTCTTCACTCTGCTGAAGTCGACTCCCGGCATGTTGGATGAGATAGTCTTGAAGCACTTGCAAGCCTGTTCCTTGTTAGTTGCGGTGTTGAGTAATGGGACAAGCCCATTGACAGCTGAGCAACAAGCGGAAGTAACAGATGAAGCCTTGTCCATGACATAAGGCATACATTCACCCGACACCACGTTCACCTGGCTGCAGACAGAAGCCTCAGTGGTGAATGATGCAATGGTTGCAACCAAAAGAATGGTCATGAGGAGAAGACTTGTGGATGATGGGGCAGCCATGCCTGTAGCTCGGGATTCTACAATTTTTGTCCTGATAGAGCAGAGCAAGTGTAGAAAGCAGCAAGTGCACTGTGGAGGGTATGTTGCTTTGGTTTCCCAGGTTGGGCCAATTTATAGGAAAGGATGGAGTTGAGGTGAAGCAAGATATACGCAAGTGAGCTGAAGGGACCACGGATAACACTTGCTTGTAGTGGTAGGTAACAACACGCTGTTCTTAAACCATACGTCGACGTATCTTTTGACCACATGCTGCATGTGTTGCAACTCATTAGATGAACCTATTTGATCATGCTACATGAGGACAATTGGGGTTCGACAAGATGTCCCTGAACCCTAAAAGGGTCTAACGAGTTGCTTAACGAACGAGTTTTCAAATGAGTTGAACGAGTCAAACTCTTAATGAAACGAGCGGAGCTTAGGTCGGCTCATTTATAAAGGAACATGAGCCGAGTTTGAGCGAGCTAATAAATAAACGAGCCGAGCTGAACAACCCCTTTTGGGGCTCGTTCGGCTTAATTACCATCTCTATTTGTGTGGATGGTTCTTAACCCCATTAGTTAGGTTTTTGGATTGGGGGTCTACTTTGTACTTGTTTTCTATTCTGAATCGGGTTATGTGTGTTGCGAACGGGTCAGTTAATAATAAATACAAACAATAATAAGTGCGCAAAAATAAATGAGACAAAGAATTTTACGTGGAAATCCTTGTGGGAGAAAACCACGGGCGGTCGCTGACGATGAAGAATCCACTAACCAAATGAGGAATACAAAAGAGACTATACTCAAAATATTGAGAATCTCACAATAAGGGATAGAGATAATAATCTCTAAAACAAATCCCTTAAACGCTCAATGTATTTTTGTGTGTATAGGTGAATAGTGACTTCTTTCCCATTTTTTTCTTTCTTTTCTCCACTCAAAACTCACTTTCTCAGAACCTTTCTCTATTCTCCTTTCCTCACAAATTCTTTCCCGGCTGCCTTGCTTTCTTCCTCTTCTCACAAATTCTTCTTCCTTGGATTTTGCCTCTCTATGTGATTGCTTTTCTTTTCTCTCTCTGATTTTTGCTCTGTTTCTGTCGCCTCTCAAATCCTCTTGTATTTATAGCAAAAGAGCCATAATCAGGAGGAAGAGGCGTGTGAAATTCCTTTACCAGATAATGACGAAGGCGACTGAATGAGGACAAAAGCGGCGACGGCTGGTGGCGGCGGTGGCGGCTAGTCAAAAACGACGACGGCTGGTCAAAGACGATGAGTTTGAGTCACCATGAACAATGTGTTGTTTGGGCACAACATACGTGGTGGAAAATCTCGTCCCTCTGTCTTACCAGAGGAGTTGAAAATCCATGGAGGTCCCATATGGTGGAACATGTGGACTCCCTCGTTGGGTGCTCCTCGGATCCTAACTCATATGCCAACAGCCCAAACATGTAGAAGTTTGTGTTATGTTCCCTTCTAACATTTTGCTGTTGATGTGGAATTATTTGATAATATTTGGATGTTGAGGGATCTTATTGGCTTTATCACGAATCCCCTGATCCCCCCACTCAAATCGGAAAGTGTTCTGTGTTAGACTATGTTATACTGAATCAGGTCTTCATCAAGCTTAGGTCAGATGGAATGCATCAGCGTAGCCGTAGGCTGTTTCCCCCATGACCCAAATGCTACAAAGTATCAGGAAATCAACAAGGATGCATCCAGGTAGGCTGTTTCCCGATAACCCAAATCAGTCTGTACACAATTGTGAAATCATCACATAAAAAATAATCACTATGAAAATTGGAGAAAATAGCAAAAATTGGAGAAACGGGTCCTAAACTAAACGACCAAGTAAAATTTGAAACAGAAACTGAATTTAAACTTCTTTGTATTTTTGTTTTCCACTTCCCTTGCTTCGATTTAGAAAAGTAAAAAGACATATCAAACAGTTTTCATTCGTTGACCAAAGAATCCAACAAAAATTAGCAATCAAAAGCCAGCCTACGCAATCCCTGAATTTGTTTCATTTAGACTTCATTTATTGTTGGAATAAACGGGAGGGAACCTGGGAAGTTTTGTTATTGTGACTATTTGCAATTTCCTTCTCGACAGGATTACTACCTTAGTGGCCAGGGTATGCAAATCTAGAACTATATAACAAGGGGAAACATGCAGATGCAAAAATGATAGAGTAAGGTCACAGTAAAATTTCGTCGCAGTGTTCATGGAAAGATAAGGTTTTCCAGGAGTAGTAGAAGTAAGAATAGACACTAATCATTATACTACCCGACGATTTGCCTCTTTCCTTCACAACTTCTGTGATATGTTGATACCAATACAATAAACCTTTAAACAATTACCTATTAAACATATAGTGAAACACTATCAGAACATTACAGCACCACAATAAATTGTCAAATACTCTAAGACATCATCTTAGTCTGAGAATAGCAGTGCCAAAAGTCGTATCAAGTAGATCATAACTTTATCGCATAATTGGTACTGTCACTAGTCTTCAATAGCCGATTTAAACACAAAATGACTTCACAATTGAAAAATAGCTATAGCTAGTCACCATTCTATGCAGCAGTCCACATATAATCCAAGAACGGCACGTTGTTAGAGTTCTTAATTAAAAGAATTTGTGCAAAGCATATTTTGGTCCCAGCTGAGCGAGCATATCATTTGCTTCATCCCAGTTTCTTCCCTATAAATAAGCCCTCATTCCTCCAAGAGAAAGAAGCAACATATACTCTACCTTATATTACAAACACACTGCAGACAGCTCCTTCACGCTGAAGTAAATCAATTGAGTGAGACTAACCTTACCGTCATGGCTGGCTCACCGTCGAGTTCATCCGTGCCCTTCTTATTAGCATTCTCCTTCTCGCGATCACTACACCATTCACCGCTGAGGCATCTGTATGCAGCCAGGTGGATGTGGTGTCCGGTGAATGCATGCCTTACGTGATGGACAAGGCTTCATCTGTCACGCCGGCTTGTTGCAACGCCGTTAAGAGCCTAGCTGAGCAACTTAACACCTCCGCAAACAAGGAGCAGGCTTGCAAGTGCATCAAGGCCATCTCATACAACATGCCCGGACTTGATGCCAATAAAGTGAAGGCCGTCCCAGGGAAATGTGGAATCACTGATTTCCCATTATCCAGCTGCTGATGAGAGAGAATAATACAAAGCTATTCACGCCAGGAACAGTAAAGTAAAATGTAATCGAGAATAATACATTACAAGCCTAGATAGGCATGCATCACAAACTCATAAAAAAAAACAGAAATTTTCTGTCTTCAATGCAGTTGCCTATAGTTACAACACTTGTTTCAAATAGAAGTTTCTACCATGTGAAAATTTGCAGTTGATCAGAGTAATAAAAAAAAAAAAACCAACCATAATCATGTCATTATCCTCAGTGCGAACTGTTCAAACTTGTCCTCCCTCTTGGTTATTACAATGCAAAACTTGAAACATGCAGCAAGCTGCATTAAAGGAATAAATATCAAGCCTGAACCTGAATTTGTCATATGGAACAAATGGTTGGACATGATTGAACTGTCATATATAAAGATCCAATGGTTGGCATTGATCAAAATGCATGCAAGTATTTCTATGTCATGGATTTGTCCTCGAAGGAAATAATCTATCGCCGTAAGCGGAAACCAACTGACATCAAGTCCTGCCTTTATCCAATGGCAGCACAGGCAAGATCATTATGTTACTAACATTCCATACCAAGTATGCTTGCTAAAGGAAGGCTCATATGCCAATATCATAGGAAGCTCACATAAAAGCTTAAGCTGCATGGTTATCTATCCAAAAGCATGACTTAATAGCAATTTATTCACTATCTACATGGGAAAAAAAAAAAATACTACCAGCGATAATATCTACTGAATACGCAATTGAGTGATACGTTTATATCATGAAAAATAATCCTTCAACGATAAAACCTCTGCTACAAATGTAACAACAACATCTAATGATGCCTGTCAATCGTCCCAAAGAATCAAGTGATCCGATCGTAGTGTCGTCGTATTTACCTGTCGGAACTTATCTCTTGGATCTGTGTGGAGCGGCTGTCTCAGGGCCCGCGAGTAATCAAATGTGTCTCGTAACCACGTCAACTTAAATCCACCGCGAGTAATCCTTTCCTTATCGAACCGATCACCAAACTCTCTCATACCCGCTTGCTGTGAATTATCTTTCTCGATCGACCAAGTAATAGGTCTCTCTGTCACCGGCAACCCCAAGATAAAACCAACATACAAATACATTGTTGGATGCATGCAAGTGAAAACGTACCTTGAGTATTGGGGAACGAAATTGAGAGTTTAAGATTTGAGTTGAGCGTATGAATCGCAGTAGGGTTTTGAGAGTTTGAAGACGAACAGAAAGACAGATGAATTGAGTTTGAGTTTACCTTCTGCTAAACTTTTCCCCGAATGAATTGAATTTAAGTTTACCTTCCGTTGAACTTTTTCCCGAATTTCTTCCGCTGAACTTTTTCCCGGATGAATTGAGTTTTTGTTACCTTCCGTTGAACTTTTTTCCGGATGAATTACCTTCCGTTGAACTTTTCCCCGAACGTATTGACTGTTACTTTTCCCTTTCCGCTGTACTTTTCCCCGGATGCCATCCGCTATACTTTTTCCCGGATGCCTTAAATTCCGCTGGACTTTTCCGCTGCACCTTTTTCGAGTTCCAATACATCCTTAGAATCCGGGATAAAGAGTAACAGAAGATTGTCTTTTTAAAGGGGTTTAGGGTTTCTTTAGGGTTAGGGTTTGATATAAGGGTTTAGGGTTTCGTAATGATTAGAGATATTTTTTCCAAAAAATAAAATGATAAAAATGATAAAAATCAAAATGTGATATGATTTTGCAAAATTGAGAATCAGTGCAAAATTGTTAGGGTTAGGGTTTCTTGTACATGGGGGTTTCATATAAGGGTTAAGGTTTTGTAATGGATAGAGTTTAATTTTTTTCCAAAAAAATCTGATCAAAAAAATAATAGATCCGTACATTACTGAACTATAATAATCCAACAATGAAACGATGTCCAAGATTATAACGATACAATCATCTACACAGTTATTCATAACATGATGATTTGATCACTCATCTTCTTCAAGATTCACGTCGGTTGATCTTTTTGTCATAACTTTGTCAAGATTTCTCTTATCGTGATCTGTGTAACATTTACACAATGAGCACTTTCTGAGTTTCTTAGGACCATGTTGTTGTTCAATGCCACGTTTGATACGTGTTTCCTTCTTGCGGCCTTTTGTTTGAGATACAAATGGATCCAAGATCACATCATCCATATCTGCTACATTGTCCGACTCTTCGTAGATCGTATGTTCTTGGTTTTCTAGACCGTCTCCATCTGTTTCATCGGGATCAGGGACGAACTTGAAAATGTTTTTCTTTTCCCTTTCTACTAATTCCAAAGCATACTGATTTGCCTTTTGAAGCTCGATCTGAAATCTACAAAAGGTCTCTTTCTGTACACCCTTGCACCGTGAGCTTCTAAAGGTGAGTGCAAAATCATAGTACGACTCTTGTAGGTAGTTTCATAATCTGTCTTCCATTCCCGAGAATACTATTTCTCCAACGCTTCTTGAGATCTCACAATAAAATCCTTCATAGTCGTCGAGCTGTTAACGTATTGATCGAAGAAATGATTCATACCTTCGCTTCTCGAAGTGGTGCTCATCCCGGCAGCAAAGAAACGTTTTGTATATGTAGGAATCCATTTTTGATTCACCATGTACAGAGAATGCAACCATTCATTTTCCGTCAACCCATAGTCGATCAGCAGTTGTCGCCATCGTGCTTCGAACTCCTCAATTGTTAGTGATTTCATCACACAACGATGAAAATCACGTTTGAACGTGTCCGGATGACGCGAATAAACATGGTGTACCTTCTCTGGATATTTCGAACTGATGTGCCAAGAGCACAATGCATGATGAGTGTGTGGAAAAACCCGAGCGATCGCATTGCCCATCGTCTTATCTTGATCCGTGATGATTGTCTTGGGAGCTTTATTCTTCATTGCTTCCAAGCAAGTATTAAACACCCATTCGAACGTTTCTTCGATTTCGTCTCTCAAAAGTGCAAAACCAAACAAGATCGAATGATAATGATGATTCATTCTGATGAACGACGCGAAAGACATCGAGTACTTGTTCGTTCGATACGTGGTATCGAACGTAACTGCATCTCCAAAACATTCGTAAGAAATCCGAGACCTGGAGTCAACCCAAAAAATTGTGTCGATTATGTTCTCCGAGTCGGTCTTGTAACGATAGAAAAAGTTGTCCATTCCATCATCATTGAGTTTCTTCAAATAGATCACTGCAGCCTGTGTATCCCCGATACTATCATCTCTAACATTTCTCAAATTATGAAGCTCATTATGGACATCTCTCTTAAAAAATCCGACATTTGTGATGCCTCCGGCCTGTATCGAAAGTACATTCATCATTCTGCTCGTCCTGATTCCCGATTCGTCCATTAGAGACATCAAAGATCTCGCAACTGAAGTGATGTTCTCTCTTGTGGAAATAAGATTCACTTTGCTATGAGAAACTGGAGGATGATTATGACTGTCTTCGTACCTTGTAACGACCCAGATGTCTTTCGTCGGACGATGGACGACGAACATTCTTGCTTTACAGCCCGTACGTTGTACACGATCTTGTTTTTTGATTTTTTCCTTCGGCTCTGGCTCGTTGCTTTTTATTGATTTTCCCGTCAATAGACAAGTGAACATTCGAGAACATAAATTTTCTGAACGTGTGTGTTTCCTACTGGCCTTGATATTCATCTGAAATCCCGTGCTTTTTGCAAAACCTTTGTAAAAGTCCTCCGTTTCTTATAACGTGTTGAACGTTTTACCTTCAAAGGACTCTGAATTCTCATATTTCTCATATTCATTGCTTTGGATCGGCTCATTGGAGCCCAAGATTTCTTCATCTTCGAAATCTTAATCAAAATGTGACTCCATGAGAAATTTTTGTGAAGTAAAAATAAACCAAAAGTATGAATTGTGTGAAATGAAGAGCAGTGTTTTCCTACTTACGTTTTTCAGTAGATCGACATTTGGACAAATGTAATTGGTTGAATATCAATTCCAGATCTGAAACACATAAAATACTGACACGTGTGCAGTCTTGATTTATTAGAACTTGTGTTCCGGGAAAAATAATACCGGAACTGACACGTGTATTTTTATAACGCCCCCGACTTTCCGTGCTGGAAGACACGTGAGCGTTATGCCATCACGGACCTGGTCCGTGACAAGGCTAAACAAAGCGAATGGATTTTAGGGGTATAGAAGTCAAGGAAACCATAAAAAGTAACCAAATTCATAACTTACAGTCCGAAATACTTGTTTAGTTATAACATTAAAGCGAAAGTTATGCAGATCGTTTATTACATTTAAATAATATAGACATCTGATCTGTCATAATATCCGAAGTACGTGGACTCATCTATATGTATACAACCTCACACTAAGAGTCTTCGGGTGCTGTTGAGGGCATACCTGCAATTGAAAAACATAACTGTGAGTTAATGAAGCTCAGCAACCTCAGGTGTATGAATTCCAATTACAGGGAACTTCCGCTAACGGCTATGGCGATCGCCAAAAGTCCCTAAAATATTTTTATATATATAGGAAAATATGGGCGTCATATCACACAACATTATTTCTCATTACTTTATATAATATTGTATCGCTTTTAAGAGTCATTCCTTTTTTTTGCATTAACTTAGAGTTCATGACTCGACTCAGAAGCGACAACTCCAATGATTTGACCGACTCGAAGTATAGAGATAAGTTAAAGTGTCAATCGTCAGCCGGGCTACCCAATAAATTATGTTTTCGTACCTGCCTACTCTGTGCGTCGCCTTGCACCTCTTATGCGCATTCAATGTGTGATATCATTTGTCAGCATTGAGATAATTTGGGGGCCTCCCTGCAGAGAGCAACTCGTGGCACCGCCACAACGGCGTAGAAGTCGCTGCATGCATGCAAAGAGGATGGGGGATGCCCATCACTCCCTATCTAGTTCTCACCCGTGACGATGACTCAGAGAATAATACAGGAGTGCAATGACTCAAACTCAAGCCACCAAGGCTATTTAAGGAAAACAGATGATCGCAATGGATCGAAAAAGAGATATCATGTTGGACCTTCCCAATAATTTCAAGGAAAACGACCAACGGTCTAATGGATCCACAAGGGATGTCAATGCCGTCCTTATCAGTTCAAAAAGGCGATATTTCTTATTCGTTTGCTTTTCATTAGTTCACATGGATAGTGAAACTATACTCCACATCCCCCGTTCTTTTTTTATTAATCATTTTGCGGTCGCTTTCATTTATTTTCCTTGAGGGTATATATATTATAAGCGTGTATTCTAGTTCATTTCAACCTCAAATATCCCACCACATGTCAAACGTGCATGATCGTTTATGCACGTTTGACGATATATTTCCATACGTAGGTGTTATATATCTCAAATACACATTTAGGTTTAAGGTTCGAGGCACGAAAATGTATTTTTCCAGGTACTGTTTGGCCAAATGCTGATTTTTCTCATGTCGCGGTCGCGACGCAGGATGGTCGCGGACGTGACTGTTCATTGCCCAGAATCCTGCAGGAAAACTCTCTGCCCGAACACCGGATTCCTCAATATGTACCACAATGCATCCAAACCATTTCATACACATCAAAACATGTCCCAAAGCATGCACGGAAGTAAAGAACGTGTATGAACGAATAAAAAAGGCGTCTCGGACGAGTGAGGTTACCTCGATTATCGATGAACCTTAATACACACGAATGAATCCGTTGACGTCCAATAAACAACCTGCCAGTGTTGATCCCTCTTTCACGCTGCTACTGCCCGTAGTCTTGGATTAGGCGTCGTGGTGGTGATGTAAATGATAGCGGTGATGAGACGAAGAAGATGTTGATGATGCTTGATGTTGTTGTTGATGATAATGATCGTTAGATTGATGGCGGCGGCTGGAGGCTGCTGTTGGTTGGCTAGTGGCAGCGTTGGTGGAGGTAGGAGTGATGGAGAGAAAGTGGGAGAGGTGGGAGTGGTGGTGTAAGTAGGCGGGAGTGGAGAGGAAGTGGGAGAGGTGGGTGAGTATGTGTGAGTGGGAAATACCCTGTTCCGTCCCACGATACGTCTCGTTCAATCCATTATTCACCCAAATTTTGTGATATTAATCCATGAAAAATCTATTTGCATCGATAGATTTATTCTGTGTATGAAAATATGACCTCTCGAGTCATAATCCATTATTTTTGGAATTAAATTCGCTAGCCCTTACGCGCAACGTTTATAACGTTATAACATTGTAACGTTATTCGTTCGTAACGTTTATTGGCACGTTCGACCAATCATCCCAAAATATTTCATCATCATATTTGATTTAATTAATCAAATATTTTTTTATATTTAAATATATAACCTTTAAGCACGATTTATTTTAAAAATTGTAACGTTATATATTCATTTCTAAATTCTCAAAATTCTTGGGTATTACAATTTTTGATTCGTTCAAACTTGGCATCAGGGAAAAATTATACCGGAAGCCTTGTGATCCGGGAAAAAATGTACCGGAAGGCTTGTGAACCCTAACCCTTCCGCAGTAAAGAATCCTGGAGGACAATGCGGGAAAATTAATACCGGAAGTCATGTTAAAATCCCGCATTTTAATCTAAGTTCACGATTGTAATTTCATTTATTTTATGCTCCGGGAATCTTTATAACGGTATCCATTGTAAAGTATAACGGATGTATCCCGCATTTTAATCTAAGTTCACGATTGTAATTTCATTTATTTTATGCTCCGGGAATCTTTATAACGGTATCCATTGTAAAGTATAACGGATGTAGCGAAAATTCTTTCAATCTTATTCGTTCATCTCAGACGAATAGATTGACCTTTGTTGGCTGATTACGATTAAGCAATCAACGTATGTCAATTATCATCACCATATATATATATACACCCACGTAATTGATAAATTTTTATAACACGAATACTTTATCGATATATATATATATAGTCAACCATGTCCCATGATGAAAAAATTAAAAAAAATACAAAATCTTGAAGGCTGGGGCGAAAGATTTCACGAAAGCTAGTGTGGGGATTACAATTGAAAAAAGCATAGAAAAAGAAAAAGAATGAAAGCCGAAATCGACAATATGCCCTTGAACATACAGATATTCGCCGCAGCTTATTAAAAAACAGGGAATACACTCATACAGTGCTATACATGTCTTCCCTTGGTCCTATAATAATGCAAGAATTTGACGGTTCTTATTTACACTAAATTATATAAGAAAAGCATAAGCTAAACTATCACTAACATCACTATTTAAATCATGAAAACTTAACATACCGTTTTATTGTTTGGTGATACAATATACTCAATGCAAGTGGCCTTTGTGCTATACAACAGGCCACAGGGGAAGTATGACATAAGCCAACTTCACTGTTTAGGTTTCGGGGGCGCTGCCCCAGTGCCCTGAACCCTGATGGCGTCGTCATATGAAATAAAAATTTATTTGGAGGCATTCTCTTATTGAACCGGCCAAAATACCACCAAAAAAAAAAAAAAAAACCTCATTGTATCTACATCTGTAATTGTTCGCAGAGTGCACGTAAAACTCAATAGAATGAGTGCGGCATGTAAACCAATTTTCACAAACTTTGAGCTAATTAAAACGAGCGCGGCCATAGTCTTCAATTTCTTGACTTATACCTCTTTCCTCTCTTTCGACTGCACGTCTTGATTGAAGATTTCGATAACTATACAAAGTGATCGATAGCAAATAAAGATTGTGACTTTGAGAATGACGGTCTTCCATTCAGAGTTAGTCTTGGTCGACTATCCATGACTTGGTTGGTTTCCTGCATCAGGATAAAGTAAAGAACGAAATATACATATGTGAGTATAGACCATTATGGCATTATCCACCAACTCTTTTATGTTTTCGGGTTGAAGATTAACCTGGTTCATGCATATATGCTTACTAGCAACTTCTAATGCTAAACGGGAAACGTTTACACACGTCAATAGGCTTTTTATGACGTGTTTCCCGAACTACGATGACTCCTACGAGATCTTTCTGCAGTCAGCTGCAAGATTTAGCTTTGATGGTCGTGCTATTGTACGACTTTATGAGAGACTGTAACTCTACGCCACAAGAGTCGGCTGAGGTTGATGAGCCTGCCGTGAGAAACTCGCCCAACCAATAAATGAGCTTTTTTTTTAAATAGGTTTTTTTATAAAAAAAAATTCCCAATTTAATATATCAAACAAGTTTATTTTTAAATTAGGTTTTTTTCTAAATTGTAGAGAAAAAAGACACACTGTGTCTTATGTCTTTGAGAAAGCTGGATGCCTTTGTCTAGATTGAACAAGCTGTGTGCCTTATATGAAAAACGTCAATATCTGGGTTTGGGTGTTTATTTTCCATAGCAAACCAAAGACGCAGGGCGTCTTTCATGTAACTAAAGGCGCACAGTTTCTTCAAAGACAAAGACGCACAGCTTTTTGAAGTCAGACGAAGACGCACAACTTCTTAAAAGACAAAAAGCGTAGGACATTTTTTCTCTTCAGAATTTAAAAAAAGATCTAATTTAAAAATAAACTTCTTTTCTATCCTACATTGAGAATTTTCTTTATAACGAAACCTATTTAAGGAAAAAAAATCCCCAATAAATCACCAAGCTTTCTTGATAGCAATCATAATTTGACAAGATTGTTGGCGATATCATTGTGAGCATGAAGATACTAATCAGTAGCATCATAACAAGATGCTTGGAAATGCTAGCAAGGCTTAATACTATGCTGTATATATGTGCTGCGAATTTGTGTATATATGTATAGCTTGGAAATAAGTGGGGTGTGATAGGATGCCTTCGATTTGTCACATGAAGAGGCTGGAGTACCTAAATTCGTAGTTGGACCATGAGGGGGTTGCCGATATCATTAACATCATTCAAGTATACAGTTCATCTCCATCGATATTAACATCATTTAAGTATAAAGTTCATCTCTATCGATATTTAAATTTACCTAACTCTACTTGTTTCGTTTTTTGAGGTAGAGATTATATACACGACCTTTGATGATATTGGGTAAGCGACACTTATGATGTTGGATTTACCCACTTATGATGTTGGATTATCACAGTGACGATATTTCTTTGGGCGCACCGCATATAGTTCCGATGAAATGGAAGAAATAGAAGACACATCAAAGACAACAGTAACAACTTTGTTTCCTGGAAACACTACCATAGCTGATGCTTCTGATATTTCATCATCCAAGGAATTTGCATGGCACCGCACTAAGGCATCAACCATCAAAGTGATGGTTGAGACGCTCGCATAGCAAACAAACAATGGTTTGCTAACATTTTAGAGAAAGCACAACCTGCTTTTATTTTCAGTTTTGCAACAGATGGAGCTGGACGGCAAAACTAATTTGCTTTTGCTAAGATTCCTATTTTTCTTCTCCCACATGGTTTTCGATTTAAAAATAACAGAACCACATGGGTCAATCCTCTTTACAAGGACAAAGAATACCTCTTGAATGCTCGATCTCAACTCACTTAAAACCCCTCGCCCACCTGCCTAACCGCCCCTAAGAAAAGAAACAAAACACTAGCGATATACAATTTTACAGCCACAACTCATTACTTATCTAGCCAAGCAAACAATGAGATTGGAGGAACAACAGCATAATCACAAAGCACGGAAGCAAGAATGTAAGCTAACTATAGCTGCAACGGCCCTGGGGCCTTCCTGGACGACTTCGAGGTTGGTCGATTTGCATCTGGTAACTCTTTCTTAGGCTCCTCCGGTTGTTGAATGTCCTGCAATCCAATGAAGCATGAGAAATTTTCAATCGCTAGTACCAATAGCTTTCAGGAGAAAATACCAAAATGCCCTCAACAGAAAAGAAAAACGAACACAATCACGTAGATGCAGGGAAGCAGGGGAAAATATCACTCGCCTATTTGCGTTAGAACATCTATGCAAACAATATTCCTGGCTCACACAAATTGTTTGCCATCAGTACATGAGCAGAGGACTAGTCTAATGCTTTGAAACATAGATTTGGCATAAAGGTGAAATCTTCCATTTGAAACCCACTACACGGAAAATTTTAGGCTTTAGCAACCTGTATGCACTCTTGAAATCAAATTACCCTCAACATTTGACATTCAAATGGAATTGCATCATGCGACAACCACATAACAAGACTTGCGTTGAAATAGAGAAATCAAGAATGACAGCCATGTAAAGCAAACCTTAGTTGACGTGGAATACTTATGTTGCAGGGCTTGCGATTTGGCAAGTGTGCGATGCTTTTGTTGCATTTGCTCAAACAGCTGCAGTCTTGAAGAAAAATCTATCCAACTCCGCGTATTATCTGTTCCTTGCTTAACGTGATCGTTCATTATCGGCTCAACTGGGACAGAAGATGAACTCCCTGGATTGAAGTTTACTGTACCAAACTGCACTTGCTCATCGCTCAAGGAATATGATGGAACTGTTTTTAATCGAGTCCTGAGTATCTTGAACGCTGCACTTTGCTTCAGATAGTGATAGCATTATCAACACCAAAGAGAAATATAACATCATCAGAGAGTAACATAATGGAATTTGAAAGAATAAAAAACTTCACACAAAATACTGATGTAGTAAATCAATATATATTATACAGAGTAATAATTAGTCACACAACACCAAATGAAAATACAATGTATGTCCTGAAATCTTTGTATTTTATGGGCTCCAGGACTAACGGCAATAGGTATTATGAAAATATGGATTTCTATAGTGTTATTGCAAATATGAAGATTCAAGATGGTTTTTTTGTGTGTGTGTGTGTGTAAATAACTAATATTTCACCTGCTTATATGTAACAAACTTTTTCATAAGTTTCCATCTTTCACCAATGAAGCTAATGCTATACATGCTTTTTTCCTCAATACTATAAACTATTAGATTTACAAGAACTAACATCTCTCAATAAATTTATAATAGCATTTTCCCAAACTACAACAAACAAAAAGAATTAAAAGGTTTACACGATTAAAATCAGTGTGTAAATATTTTCCAAATTGCATAGAACAAAAGGACTGAAAGCAATAATCAGATTACAAGGAATCAGAACGATCGGTAGTAAAGAACTTCGTCTAAACTATCAACCTTGAAGGACATAAATGAGTATATTGAGGCATTAATAATGGCATAAAGAACATTTTCAAATTACAGAAAATAAAAATAAAA
>JAOVYX010010859.1:0-33524 GCA_035668315.1 Drosera spatulata | reverse complement strand
TACCTACAAACCCGTTTGGTTTGATTGGTCTTGTCATGGACTGGGTCTATGACGGCATAACGTCACGTGCCGGGCATTCCGGATTTCGGGGCATTACAATAACGAACTATTATAATAGCAACATAAAGTTCGTCCTAATGGATCCGCCTCTGTGCATGAAGCTCAAGTAACATAGCTGTTGAACAAGATCGTAAGAAATTGATGATAAGCAAAACGATCTCATCAAGGAAGTAAGGTCGTGACTCAAGGACAAAAGGGTATTGGATAACAAGATAGCAGAGTGTAGATGGTTAGCGTCAACAAAGTGCAGTAATGAGGAGTCCAACCTCTAAGAGTCAGATAAGGCAATAATGTGAAGACAAGACTCCACAGATCAACAAACCTGGTGAACAATGCTGAACATTTTGTTTAAGAAGACTAAAGCAGCAGAGCTCAGTATAGGACAAAGACAGATACATCACAGTGATAATTTTCACAGGCTGTTTTATTCTCGGGTCATTTTCAAGAGCGTTGGAAGTTGTTATCGTAGTCTTCCAACGACTGAGATTATTTGAAAGGACAAAAGGGACAACAGCTAGTAAAAAGAGCGTTGTCTATAATAGATGATGTGCAGCAAGGTTGCAGCTAGAACTGAATTTTCAAAAGGAGAGCAAGTTGACTGTGCTGAAGATAAACTCTCTGTCTATACAAGTGTTGCGTCAAAAAATAACACAGAGGCTCACAACTATACGAAGGGTGGACAAAAACTAAAGGTTAATTGATAGGTGTATATTAGGAGAGCTTTAGTAAGCTGTCCAAGGGAGGTGTTCAATAGAAAACTGTATCTCTGTGTGTGTACTCTGTAAGTTGGTTAAAGGTCAACCAAAAACCCAATACATAGTGGAATATCTCTTAGTTGATCACACTGATTTCTAAGGGAAAAGTAGATGTATGCCTTAGAGTTTCATTTGAACTCTATCGTCAGAACCACTATAAACCTGGTATCGTTACTTCTCTTGCATATTTATTGTTCTTATAACGTAGGAAAATCTAACTGAAATTAAAAACGATTGTCTTAAGAAACTGGTGAAGAAGAAGCCATAATACGCTGAGACTCAAAATCCAACTGACAGAAAAGTTGAGCCGAACTATCAATAGAGTTATTCCTGCACTCTGTTGAAATAACTGTTTATTTTAAATAGACCTATTCAACCCTCCCCCCTCCCCCTCCCTTGGTTATTTTCTCTTTTAAGACCAAAATTATCCTAAAGGAAATGTTAACTTGTTTCGTGGCGTAGATGAGGTCGAGGCCGAGGCCGTGGCCTTTACAGCTTTGAAAAGAAAAAGGTTACTCTTTTACTTGATTATTTCTGACGAAGAAGTTACTAACTAGCTTGTGAGAATGTCTCAACTTGACACACATGTTAGTCCTCCCTTATGTACTGCTGATAAATTCAACCATTGGAAAAAGAGGATAAGAATGCAAATGGATGTTATTGATAGAAGAATCTTCAGTACCATTATCCAGGGACCCTTCATTTCCATGGCAATAAACCCAAGTGATTACAGAAAACTATTACTAAAGGATGAGAAAGAATACACTAAAAAGGACTAGGAACGGGTCTCCTTCGACAACAAGGCAATGAATATGCTTTATCAATCTCTTGAGCCAAAACTGTTTGAGACAGTTATACACTGCAAGACAACACAAGAAGTGTGGAATGCCCTGATCGTTAGAATGGAGGGAACCTCTGAAATTAGAGAAAATAGGGAGAATGTGCTTAATTCAACAATATGAAAGAATCCGGATGAGGGAAGGCGAAAATGTCACAGACTTCTATGAGCGCTTCAATGTACTGATCAATGAACTGAATAACCTGGATCATCCAATTGAACAGAAGACACTAAATCTGAAATTCATGAGGTGTCTTACCTCTGAATGGGATGCTAAGACAACAGTTATCAGAGAGTCAAAAAATTTGAGTACCAACACTTTGGCAACACTTTTCGGAGTCTTGTACACCTACTAGCCGGAAATCCTTCAAAGAAAAGAAGAAACAGTTGAAAAGAAAAAGAATCTTGCAGTGAAAACTGCACAACCTAGAAAGAAGGAAACTGAAGAGGAGCACTTAGACGAGGACGTAGCTTTGTTGGCTATAAAATTCGAAAGATTCCTGCAAAACAAGAAAGAAAAAAAGCTTCAGGAAAGAACAATAGTCAAAGTACAAAGGAAAGGAACAAAACTCAACTTGTTTCAACTGTGGAAAAGAAGGACACTTTGCTATAGATTGCAGAAGACCTCCAAAAGATGAATTGAAAAAAAGAAATGGACCAGACCAGAGGAACTACAAAAAGCAGCCGAAAGCTCTAGCAGCAAAACATGGAGTGACTCGGAAGATGAAATAGAAACCACATCAACTATGGAGGCACAACTGTGTCTACTGACAAGGAGCGAAGATGCAAGAGAGGCAAAGGAGATGATTGACATGGTATTTGATTTTCACAATCCTGAATTGTCCATAGTTGATATTAGAGAGGCCATTAGAGAGATCTCTGCTGATTATATTCATCTGAAAGGAATGTTGATAAACCTTTCAGAAGAATATGAGACAGCAAAGTCAAAACACAGCCACTGTGCTGACAAGATCTCTGAACTAGAAGAGACTGCTGCAGACGTTGCCAGCTTTCAAGAGAAAAACACCACTCTAGTCCAAGAGAACCAAGCTCTCAAGGACAAAGTGAACACCTTGGAAAAGAAAAAAGTTTCACTTCAATCCAAAATAGATACTTTGAATTGAAAGATCAAGGATCTAAAACGGATCTATTTTGCCTTAGCAAAAAGGGGAAGAGCTGGACTTGGATACAGTTCATCTAGTGAGAGTGAAAAACTCTCCCGAAAAGTTAAAGAAGAAAGTTCAAAAAGGAACAAACCTCTACCTTCTAAGGATAGACCAACTGTTAGTAGACAGCATAACATAATTTTTCACTCTGTCAATGCCTATATCTCATAGCAGAGAAAAAGCATGAGAGAGCAGAGTTCACACTCTACTGTCAGCAGAAGAGAATATTGGAGACTAATACACTATCGAGATTACCCAGGTTTTCCACCATGGAATCCATACTGGATGCCATATCACACTACCATTAGAGTCAAATGCTACAAATGTGGAGAACGAGGTTTTCCAGGTTTTCCACCTATGATTGTTGGAACAAACACAAGAAGATCACTTGGGTTTGGAATCCAAAGAAAACCTAAGCTAAGGACCCATAAAGGGGACCAATGTGCAAAATGATATATTCATGCAGGAGCATTAGGAGCAAATCTGGTATCTGGACAGTGGATGCTCAAGGCACATGACTGGAAATAAAGCTCTGTTGATAGAATATGAAAAGATTGAAGGTCTAATTTGGAGACAGCAGAATAGGAAAGATCAAAGGTTATGGAACTTTAGGTACTGCTTCTCTAATCTTTAGGCACGTTGCTCATGTCAAGGGGCTTAAAAATAATCTTTTGCCCATAAGTCAATTATATGACAAGGGATTTTGTGTATCCTTCATCAAGGATATATGCGAGGTGAAGGACAGAGACAATGATGAGATTAAGTTGATAAGAAAAAGAAAAGATGATGTGTATGTTGTTGACTTTTCCAGTTATACCTTAAAGGAAATCACATGTTTTTATACAAATGATCCAAGTGAGGTCAACTAGCTGTGGCACAGAAGACTAGCTCATTTAAACTTTGAGACAATGAATGATCTATGCTCTAGGAATCTTGTCAAAGGCTTGCCTGATGTCAAGTTTTTCAAGAATGGGCTGTGTGGACCATGTCAACAGGATAAGCAAACTAAAGCAAGCTTCAAAAGTATAGGAGCTGCCAAGACCTCTAAACCCTTCGAACTACAACACATGGACCTATTTGGACCTATCTCAATTGAGAGCCTAAGTACAAAAGGATACACGTTAGTTGTCATTGATGACTACACTGATGAAATCCTTACCAAGTATCTCAGACACATTCAGAATGAGAAGGGTCAAGAAGTTGTGGCAATTAAAACTGGTCATGGGACAGAATTCGATCAGTATGATATACAACAATACTGAGATGATCATGGCATTATACATAACTTCTCTACACTTAGAACACCACAGCAGAATGGAGTTTCTGAGAGAAAGAATAAAACACTGATAGAAACAGGTAGAACCATGCTATCAGATGCAAATCTAGCTCTGCAGTACTGGATAGAAGAAGTAAATACCGCTTGCTATGTACAAAATAGATCCCTCATACATAAGATACACAAGAGGATCCTATACAAGCTGTTGAAAGGCAGAATATCAAACCTAGCATACTTACATGTGTTTGGATGCAAGTGCTTTATCCACAATAATGACAAAAGACATCTAGCAGAGTTTGAATCCAAAGCTGATGAAAGAATCTTCTTAGGCTACTCCAATGAGAGTAAAGCATACAGGATTGCTAAATAAAAGATTCAATGTGCTCGAGGAAACTGTGCATGCTACTTTTGAAAAAAAATACTCTGTTCCCAGAAATGGTAATATCTTTGATGAAGAAATCGTGTACTGTCTAAGCGTATGTGAGAACAAGAAATCTCCAGAAGAAGGTGACTTAGAACCATCAAAAGAAGTGGAAACGCAGTCTGACTTATCAAAGCTTCAAGCAATAGAAGAACAAGAAAATCGAACAGCAGAGCTACACAACCTGGATCTGAATGAAGTACACAAAAGAAAACATCACTGGACTGATGATCATCCAACACAAAATGTCATTGGATGTTGGAGGGACCAATGAGAACTAGAAGAAGAATGGCACTGGAGCGGCTGTCAGCATGCTTATGGTAAGAAGTTGAACCAAAGAAACTAGAAGAGGCCTTAAGATGTCCATATTGGATTCAAGCCATGCAAGAACAACTAAATGAGTTCAAATGAAATGAGGTATGGAGACTTGTTCCTAGACCCAAGGATTATCCAATAGTAGGAGTGAAATGGATATTCAGAAATAAGACAGATGACAATGGTATCATAATAAGGAATAAAGCCATGTTAGTTGCTAAAGGATACTCACAAAAAGAAGGCATTGATTATGATGAGACATTTGCACAGTAGTTAGATTATAAGCCATAAGAATGTTTCTAGCCCATGCAGCACACAAAAGGTTTACAGTTCATCAAATGGATGTTAAAAGTGCTTTCTTGAATGGTGAATTACAAGAAGAAGTGTATGTAGAACAACCAATTGGGTTTGACGATCATGAATTTTCAGATCATGTTTACAAGTTGGACAAGGCTCTGTATGGGTTGAAACATGCACCAAGAGCATGATATGAGACTTTAGCAACATATCTTCTCAAAAATGGGTTCATAAGAGACAAGGTAGGCACAACCCTATTCCTCAAGAAGACCAACAAGGACATTCTTCTTGTAAAGATATATGTGGATGATATTATTTTGCGATTTACAGATAATAGACTTTGTGATGAGTTTGCTGGGTTTATGAAATCAAAATCTCAGATGAGTCTTATGGGAGAGCTCAAGTACTTTCTTGGACTGTAGGTTCAGCAGAGCTCAAAAGGAATATTTTTAAACCAATCCAAGTATTTACACAACATGGTTAAGAAGTTTGGCCTAGAAAATGGCAGTACTGTGAGAACACCCATGAGCAACTTAGTCAAGTTAGAAAAGGATGAAAAAGGGAAGTCCATAAGTGCCACCTTATACAGAGAAATAATAGGATCTCTCCTATACATTACAGCAAGCAGGACAGATATCATGTTCTTTGTGTGTGTGTGCGCGCAAGATTTTAGTCAGATCCAAAAGAATCACATTACTCTGCTGTGAAAAGAATCATCAGATGTCTAAAGGGAATTCCAAACTTAGGATTGTGGTATCCAAGAGATTCAGATCTAACACTTTATAGCTATTCTGATGCTGACTTTGTTGGGTGTACAGTGGATAAGAAAAGTACCAGTGGTTCATGTCAGTTTGTTGGTGATAGAATAATCTCGTGGTTCAGTAAGAAGCAAACAACTGTATCAACCTCCACTACTGAAGCAGAATATGTAGCAACAGGAAGTTGCATGGCCCAGATTCTCTGGATGAGATCATAGCTTCTGGACTATGGAATGCACATTGCCTATACATCCATATACTGTGATAACACTTCAGCAATAGCAATGGTGAACAATCCTGTGTTCCACTCACGAACGAAACGTATAGACATCAAGTGCCACTTTATCAGGGATCATATTCATAAGAAGAATGTCACACTGGAGTTCATCTCAATAGATAAGCAAGTGGCTGATATTTTTACAAAACCACTACATGAGAAGAAATTTATGCACTTTAAAGGAGAATTAGGATTGATAGGTTATGAATATTAAGGCACAACAAAGTTATACATAACCACTCTGCTGGAAACCACAGCAAGACAAGGCAACACTTAGCTGACGAACTCTGCTGATGAAAAGAGAAAGATTCTCTTCCAACGGTTACAATTCTATTCTGAGAAGGCGTTGTGATTTTTTCGAGTGTCCATTGACCTTAAATATCAACAATTTGACAAAATCTTCAGACTTTATCTTTCTGCTCATCTCAACTCACCCCTAAAACTTGCATACCCTACTGACAAACCCTAGTTCTCAACAAGCAAACGTTTTTTAGTCTCAAATTCTTGACAATCTTTATAGTTTCTTAGTTGGTTTCGCACTTCTCGATCAAGTTTTCACCTTATATCTTAATTTTTACTCTTGATTTTTCGACTAACAAATGGTAGAAAAGGCAACGAAAACCTCACAAATCAAGACTGTAAACGTCTTGTTGATTGATGAGGCATCTAACTTTTCAGAGGGGATCAAGGAGATCAACCAAATTCTTATTAATGCAGGTCTACAAGTACGACTCGGTGAAGAAACGAGAAAAAATTCTGGTCCAAGAAGTTTTAGAATTTTGGGACTCTGTTAGTATCAGTGAGGATGGCGAAAGGATAACCATAGTTATACGAGGCAAAGAAATTGTATGGACCGCTAAGGACTTTGTTGAGGCCCTCAAACTCAACGATGACGGAATACTGCTAGAAGAACTACCAGCAGAGAAGATATAGGAAGGAATGAACAAGATGATGACGTATATCCCAGAGAAGGGACAATTGCTCAAGAAGTACTTAAAGGAGAAGTATGAATTCCTTGTTGATGTACTAAAGAGGTGCCTTTTGGTTGTAGAAGGCTCTAAGGACCATGTGAATCAGGATCAATAGCGAATGATGACTGGTTTGGTTATGAGAGAAAGACTAAACTGGAGCAAGTTAGCATTTGGAATATTCATCAAGCGGCTTAGGGAAAAGAAGAACTATGCATTCAAACGAATCATAATTCTGCTTGTAAAGAAGAAAATCAAAGTTAGTCCTAAGGAAGAAAGGGCTATAAATGCCAACAAAAGAATCGGAACCTCAATACTCAAACTCATGAGAAAAGCTTTAGCAACATTTGAAAAGAAGGAGACAGCAAGCAAGGACACAGCAGAAACAACCATAAAGCCCTCATGTGCAAAAGAAACCAGATTACCTCAAACAAAAAGGAAAACCTCAGAACCTGTTGAGAAAAGGATTGGAAAGCCCCCACAGAAGAGACAGAAGAAAAAGAAATCCACTTCAAAAGAGCCTCTCGCATCAGCAGAACAACGACCAGACCATACAGAAGCCTCAGTAGGAGAAATCTCAATGGACATCGGAAGTGAAGCAACTTCAATAGCAGATGAACCTGCTGTAGATCAATTAATCTCCACACCATCACAGCAGCCCTCTACCGAGAAAACAGGGAGTCCAGCAGAACGTCGACGCCGCCAAGATCAAGAAGTAGAATATCCTCCATTAATTCCTCAGCCAGAAGAAACATCAACATCAGAACTCATAGTACAACAGAGCAGTGAACATAAAGATCATCAGTAGACCGTACAAGTGGAGAAGGTCACTACTTCATAGGAAGTCATCAATCAATCAACAACTTAAGAACAAAATGACACGCAAGAAGAAGAGTCTCAGGAAACAAAGTTCATCATTCCAGCTCAACCATTACCTCCTAGGAATTCAGAATGTCAACAAAAGGACTTTAGGACCATCTTCATTGAGAAAAGAGAAGTAATGTACTCCAAGTATGGCGAGGAAATATCTCTCAGACTCATGCTTGTACTGAGAAACATACCTAAAAGAATTAGGTTCATTAGTAAACTTTCGAAAAGGGTCTTAGGGAAAGGAGAAGCCACATCTGAGCCATATGTTGAGAAATCCAAGAAGGAGTTTGATCCACTATTCGAACGCTATGGAAACTGTGTGTCTGCACTAGCAGCTTATCACCATACTTCGAACGGAAGAACAGAACCAAACTGCTCAACTATACCTTTGAACCATAAAGCTTCCTCAACAGCTTCTTACAACGCCATGTATTCTGCCTCCGTAGTTGACAACGCAACAACATGCTGCAGCACAGATCTTCAACAAATCGGTCCTCCACAGAACATGAAAACATATACACTCGTAGACCTTCTGGAATCTAAGTTTCCTGCATAATATGAGTAAATTAAGCCAACAACTCTGCTCTCTGCCTTGTAGCCATCAAACATGATGCCATAATCTGTAGTTCCAGCCAGATAACGTAAAATCCATTTCAAGCATTCCAATACTCTTTACCTGGATTCGCCATATATCAGTTAACTACTCCAATAGGTTGAGCGATATCGAGACGAGTACATAAGATGGCATACATGATACATCCAACCACATTAGCATACGGTACTCGAGACATGTATCCCATCTCTTCTTCTGATTCAGGACACATCTGTGATGACAAACTGAATTGAGCTCCTAACGGTGTAGAGATCGGTTTAGCATCCCGCATGCTAAATCTCTACAAAACCTTCTCAACATAACTTCTCTGTGTCAACCACAGCTTCTTTGCTTCTTCATGTCAAACTCCTTGCTCAACATCTTTTTTAACTGATAATGTGCTTCTTTTCCTTCGCATCTATCAACATTGATTGATGACAAAGGCTCACAAGCCATCACTCCAACAAAAGAGGCTCCTACTGTATCCAAAACAGTATAGGAAGTGACTTTTAGGGCAATGACAATGAAGGAGATTGAACAACATCTACTGAGTGACACTCCAGTCACTCAAGAAGCCCAACATCAACAAGAAGCAGCAAATCATGAAGTAGTCTCTCTACTGAATATCCAATTTTCTATAATTTTAAGCATTGCAATTCAGGCCCCTAGGCTACTGCAGATCTACCTTGAGTGAGCTTTTCATAAGCTCTACTATATGGATCTGTATCAAATGTGCCAATGACTCCAAGGACAATTACAAGGAGTCTCAGGCAAGCTTTTGAAAAATTAAGGAAGTCCTTGTCCCTCAAACAACTGAAAATCATGGGATTGTCAGAAAAGCCCTAAACTTCAAAACTTGAGGAAGATCCCACTTCGATTGACCAACGACTTCTTAGATAGAACATGATCTGCACGATATGCATCCCAAGAACAAGGATGCATTTCAAGACCTACTCGATGGCCTTCAGCTTGTTACAAATGACCTAAAGCCTAAAAAACAAGAGAAGTACAAACTTTTTGGCGATATCCAAGAAAATATTGGAGCAATTAGTCAGCGGCTTCTCAAAAAAAAAAAAAAAAATCAACAAAAGTAATAGCACCAACTTGCAATAACACTTCAGGAATGCTTCAGCCAGCAACCGACTTCGTAGTTCTCAGACAGTTCAAGTCAGACTTCTTTAAGAATCTCTGCAAATCACTCAAACTCAGCTTAAGCAACATATAAAGAATAATGATCAGAGGATCAAGCTCTTGGAAAGCAGAGTTTTGGTTGAGATTAACAAGGTCAATGCAGCACAGGCAGCAACGACTGTCGAACTCCAATCCCTCATAATAGCAATCGAGGCTCTAACTGCAGAACTAAATGCACAAATGGGAGAAAAGGGGGAGAGAGGTAGCAAGGATTCACAAGAACAAAGATGCAGACAGGAGCAAGGAGAATGTCAAGGAAAGCATCAGGAGAAGGCATACAGACGAGGGAACTTACTCTACTACTCAGGGGAAGGATAGTCAGAAAAGAAGAAAGATATCCAAGGAACCCTCAAGGACTCTGGGGGAGACTACCAATAGCAGGGACAAGGACAAACATGGCAAACACAAAAAGTGGTCCAGATTAAGGGAGCACCACAGAGAAGATAGAGATCGAAGGCACATATTGAAGTCTCCAAGGCATGAACATGATGCAGGCTACTCCAAGCACAGCCGAGTAGATGAACACAGGGAACGCAGAGGTTAAAGAGGTCATAGGAAAAGAAGATAACTCCTTTCACAATCATGTAAAGCCCTGTAATTTTCTTCTGAACAGTTTGTTTTAGAAAAAAAACTTTCAAAAATAATTTTGTTGTAAGTTTATGTAAGTAGTAATCTTACTGTTTTAAAATTGGATTTTTGTTATCACCAATTTAGGGAGAGATTGTTAGGAATGTGCAATACTTTCACTTGTATATCTATATATAGATATTGATGATCAAAACTCCATATTAGGATATATTCATGGTCAAACGCTTAAATTGAGAAATAGGATGGATAGATATAGTCTAGAATGCACGTAACAGAGCAGCAGAAGATCATAGATGGGAGGTCATTGTGGAACATCAAGATGCAGTCGACGTCAAGAGTTCTAGAAAAGTGTTTGAGATGATTATTGACAGCAAATGAATAACAAATTTGTCACGATTTAGGACCAAGGACTCAGGATCAAAGTCATGCAAAGAACGTAATAGGCTGAGTGCACCAGAGCTGGCTTGCAGTAGAGGTAGAAATGCAACAAACTGAGAATGCAACAAGGCTGGTTAGTGAATGGACAAGGATCTAGGAAACGATCAAATCAAATGTTTGAGGTTTGAAAATTTGTAAGAGATTGAAAACTGTTGGGAGGAGAACCTTTCAATATCACTGAGTATTATGCAGAGGACAAAAAGACAACTGTCAACATCAGTATAGTATAGTTACGAGTTCTGATTTCCTAAACCTATAAAAGGGATGCCTTCCAGACAAAGAAGTTTGAAGTTTGATGACGATTATGAGAAACTTCTAGCAAGCAAAAATCTCTCAATAACCTTGTGTAATCATTCTCGTGTGCTGGATTGAAGATTTAAGAAAGAAAAGTTCATTAGTCTGCATCAACAACAGAATCTGCAATAGAGGTTATGAGTGATCTGTGTAAAGATCTACGTTCTTAGCCTTAACAAGTTGTAAAATTTATAAGGGGTTTCTCTGTATGTCAAAACAAAGAGATAGTGAACTTTCCTCCTGCCTTGACTAAAGTAGTCACCAAGGAAAGATTAGACTATGCCTTCGCTGGTCATTTGATAACGATTGCCTGAATTAGTAAAATTATTATATCCTCTACTGCTTTATATTTTTAACTTAGAACTGATAGAAAATTATTTGGACACAAAGAGATTAATCCTAAGGACTTAAATCTGAACTGCAGATTAGTTTCGAAAATCTATAATAGAACAGTTGCATATTAATTAACACAAGGCTACACACTGTTAGAAAATTTTTCAATATCCGATCCCCCCCTCCTCCAATCTATTATATAATACTTTGAGAATTACAGTTGGTTTCTACTTTGACGTACGTCATCAAATGAGATCCAATCGTGAGACGATATCAACGAAATTAAAACTTCCATTTGGAATTCATAATTATCAAATTAAGGTGAGTAGTCGAACTCCAATATCTATAATAGTTGTTATACATGTTATTCCAACACTATAAATGACTTCACCGACAGGTTGGTGAGGACATGACTCCATATCTCCAATGGCACGTATTCATGTCCAGAGATCATCCTGTTGACAGATAAACTAGTTCTTCGAAATCTCTATCCAAATATTCACTTAATAATAATAATATTGCATGACCAAACCGGATACTATTTGATAGATTTTCATCCCTCTTGCACAATATTTAATCTTCTTCGTTGGATCTCAGATAGAACTATCAACATCAAAATGTATTAGATAAAAACAATCACTTGGAAGATAAACATGCTATAGTAAATTGTTGCGAATAATTGATATCTAATTTAAATTTCGATGAGATCTTGGTGAAAGGGTAGCGAACAGTAACAACAACGACAACATTTGGATAGATGTGGTTATCACAATAAATTGAATTAGATAATTATATCTAATATTTTCTCTGTCCCAATATATCTGCAATATTTTTTTTTTATTGGAAAGGCCCAATTTACTTACATTCTTTCCAATTTTAGTAAGGTTTTCACATAAAAAAATACTACATCCATCCCAAAAACAGTGCAAAAGATTGACTTGACACGCGTGTCGATATAAATTTGACACGCATGTAACGACGATCAATAAGTTACATACTTCAATCTAATACACGTTGCAGAACGATTAGACGTGATTTGATATGAAAACGAGATTTGTATTCATACGTACAGAATAGTACAGAATATGTATGTGTTGTACTTTTAGTGGGACGGAGGGTCTATCAAAACAATTATCATCTAATACAATGCGCGTATAATCTTCTATCATAAGTATTACAGTAAACCCCAATATAAATAAAAATATATTTTTTTATATCAAAATTCACATAAATTCAATAGATATATAAAATTTTATATTGAATCAAATGATTACATCTGAATTGAAACGCCGGAAGTAATATATGTCAAGGGCTCCTCCATTGCCAACTTAACTTCTGTTTAATCCCCATCATACTCTGTGATTCTTTTTCCCAGACATATTCCCTTGGTTCAAAAGCTGGCAACCAAATGACTACCTTTTATGAAACGCAGCACAAATTCACACAAAACTTAAGGGTGTTTGATATATTTTCCAATTTTCGTTAATTATAAATAAATTTTTTTAATCTTCATAAAAAAAATTTAGTCCTTCAAATTGTTTTGTAATGGATAAAATAATCCATTTTGTCTAAACAATTTTATAATTCCAATAGAATCCCTCAAATATTTATTTTAAGACGAAATAATCCATGTTTTTAAACAAAATAATCATGTTTTATTATTATTTTCTTCAAATCATTATTTATTTTGTCGAAAAAAATGAATGAATTAAATGTGAATCGAAGATATCCTTGAAATATAATAATTATATTATTAAAATTAAACAAGATATGGATTGTAGGGAACATTTTGTCCTATAAATAGAAATTCAAGAAACTAATTTAGAACTACGAAGATTTGAAGGGTTTATTTGAAATTAACGGACTATATGACAAAAGTCCAAAACTTAAATGAAGATCTAAATGCATGAACTATCCAAAGAGGAAAAAAATAAAATAAAAAAATAACAAAAAAAGATCCGATGCCCTAAACGTATTTAGTATGAGCATACATATCAAAATATAGTGCTTATAAAGCCTAAAATACATCAGTGTTTGAGAGATAGGTTACAGCAAAACAATTCAATTCTCTTGCATATTCCTCTAGAATCTACGGTCAAGATTCACACAACCTTCAACTCCGGCCTAGGTGAAATTTGCGACATACAATACCATGATCTCAAAGAGATTTACATGGATAGAGCTTTATAGTTCACAAAAAACAACAATATACAAAAACCCTGGCTACCAAGGAGATGAAGCTACTCTCTCAAACTTGGCTCGTGAGCATTCGATGGATGCATTGATATCAACCACACTCAACTCCAACGCATGCAACTCTGAAGTCTTCCTTTCTTCCAATGCCACAGCCGTCGAACGTTTCTCTTGCAGCTCTGCTATCTTCTTATCTATTTCGGAGATCTTCTCCTGAATCTTTGTTCTCTCGAGGGTCCGGTCAACTATCTGATTTTCTATCTCCAACCTGCTATTTAGATGCTCTTCCTGCATGCGTTTGATAGAAATCAGCTGCTTCAATCGGGCCCGTACTACCTCGACATTGAATCCATGTTTCTCCAAATCAGCCAAAGTTTCCATGCTGCTATCCAAAATGGTTCTTGGATCATCGAGCTGAAACTTGCTGACTTTTTCCACCAAGCCGGCGAAGGTAACCATGTTACCTATAGCTAGCCCTTCACGTGTCTCCTCCTTACAATTATACAGTGGAAGGAAGTGCGGCCTTTGAGGCAAAACTTGAAACACTTCCATGGATTGTATTGTTTTCCACACAAGAGTGCTCTTGTCGAAAGGAATATTCTGATGGTCCACGGCTATGCTCTCGATCACTGGAACAATTGCATTATTCATGGTCCCTGGTTCTATCCCGTCTCCAAGTACGCTACCAGTCACCACGATATCCCTTTCTGGAGCTGCTTCAGTACACCGATCAACAACTTGAACTTGTGTTTGATTTTGATTCTGCTTATCCCTTTGGCATAGGCTGTGAGAAATACCTATGGAAATGGAAGAAAGGACCATATCAAGAACAAATAATTATAAATATTGCAGAGCATAAACAAGAGGAACATGAAGCCCCATAAGACATGTGGTCGATTCAACACTGTCACGACCAAAAAGAAAAAAAATAGTACTTCAAAAAAAATAAAATGTTGTAATTGATTTTTTCCTGGGAATCATACTTTTGGTCAACATGTTTGATGTTTGTACAAACCCAGAAATAATGTAAGAAAACCTGATAACCAACATGGCAGGAGCATAAACATCTCTAAATTGCTTACTTGCATCATCTGATTCCTGTAAAGATTGTGCTCCTTCAAACCAAGTTGAAAGAGGCTTATCGTCATCAGATATATTGCTAACGGCAGATGGTTCATGATCATCCACGCTTCCATTCGTTACACCATGCGTTAATTGCAGTGGCAAGACATCTTGAATATCTGCATATATTAAAATTACTTCACCCAAGGGCTTGAATGACATCAGTTTGAAACAAATTCAATTTTGCAAGAAGATACAACAAGCCTAATTTATTTATACCATTGCACACATGAACGACATGACCAAATTGAATTTAAATTTCGTGGCATCTTCCCAAGAGAATACCTTGAGCGAGAGACTCAGATTTTGACTGAAAAATTGAAAGAACTTGTGCTTGAGGTTGATCCACTGCAGTCATAAATGCACCATTCAGAATTTTCCTTTTCCTTCTCCCCCGCTGGCGCTTACCCGATGTACTTCTGGGATTTCTCTCATTCCTCCTGTGTGCATTGATCAAAGTAGTTGTCTGGTCTCCTATTAGCCTCGCCAGCTTCGGATGCTTATTTTGAGTAGGTACTGAGTTGTCCACAGCAAGCCCAACTTCATGGGAAC
The DNA here is from genome assembly GCA_035668315.1 of Drosera spatulata. Classification (NCBI taxonomy): domain Eukaryota; kingdom Viridiplantae; phylum Streptophyta; class Magnoliopsida; order Caryophyllales; family Droseraceae; genus Drosera; species Drosera spatulata. The sequence goes on along the minus strand of JAOVYX010010859.1, from coordinate 18,220 downwards.
TAGACAGTTGTGCTCCAGCAGAACTCTGGCCATATGCTATATTCATTGAACCAACAGCAAATAAGAATGAGTTAGCTAAGAATACAGCTCAAACTCGGAGATTTCAAAACTTCACATTACCCCTAAGCGATCTGGTTCATTTAAACACTACACCTAATCTGAGGTAAATAAGAATCCAGCAGTATACTATAAAGCTGGCTTGAGTGCCATGCGTTGAAAGCCATTCGCACTAAAGGGCTCGTTTAGATGCTAGACAGTCTGAGAGAGTCTTTGAAAGCTTTATACCTTTCGATAACTTTGCTCTTTGCTCAAAACTAGAATATACCTGCTTGTGTTGAACTTGAGCCATCAACCTTCACTTTCGCAGGTCTACCTCTCTTTCTTTTTGGGATAATTAAGTTACTATCTGTTTGTTCTTTGTTCTCCTATCAACAATAAGATGAAGACGAAAGGAGCATGTCATGGATGATTAACAAGAAAAAAAGAAAGGCAGAAAAACAAAGAAATGAAAATATTTCTAATAGCATACATAAGAAAAGCATGAAGTTTGTGACCGTTACCTCATGATTAGATACCCATTCATCAGGGTTTTTGCCATCCTTCATACTCGTCTCTTTGTTCTCCTGCAAATTAATATTAATTGTAAATGAGCATGTCATCGATAAGCAAAAAAAAGAAAAAAGAAAAAAAAAGATAACGCAAGAAAAAAAGAAATTTGAAAAGGGGGAAAGTGTTTCTGTCGATAGAATACTTAAGAAAACCATAAGCTCTGTAACTGTTACCTCATGATTGGATACTGTTTCAAGAAGATTCTTGTCATCTTTCACGGCCTTCACAGCCTTGACCTTGTTAAGCCTGCTCATGCTTCCAACTTTCGCAGGCTTTCTTACGGTACCGCTTAACAATCCTAAGACGATGGGTGTTTCAGCTACATCATTAGCTTCCACTTCGCCAACAGCTTCATCAGCACAAACCAAACATTATGCGATAAGCTAAGAGTTCCTAGTCTTCTACAGTTAGAATGAGAGCTGAGAAGGGAATAAAGGGTCAGAGTTCCATCGGATTTAAGGAAATGAGAAAATAGTTTGTCATTGGTTCTATACCCTCCAGTTGGAGTGAATATAAGTACTACTACCTCAGTCCTATAAACTATGTAGCATTTTGACTTTACATACATGCTGAGGTGCACTTTGACCAGTGTCACAGAACGATCAAATGATATTGCTTTCAAAATTTATAGTGAGACATTGATGATACTTTGTGTTATGTACTTAAACTGAATTAGGCAAAATTTATTTTTGCATTGTTTTAATGTGAGAACAAAGTTTATCATATAAGGTGCCTGGTGTCAAATGTCAAATCGTTGCAATCTTTGTAGACTGAGGAATTAATATTTACATATTGATGGCCACCGATATGAGGCAACGCAAATGTTTGGCTAAGATCTGGAAATAGTAGTCTAGGTATTTCATATTTGATACATAGAGTGTTAGTGTGTTAGGTATTTTAGCAAGAATATATGATAGACCACTCAGAATCAACAATCTACACCTGTAATAATACTTGGCATTTGCTTACCAGCTCCCGAAGCATGTGGAGTTCCCGCCAGTTTTTTGGTAGGTCTTCCCCTCCTTCGTTTAGTAATTTGATTCTCTGTTAACTCAGAATACTTTATTTCAGTTTCCTACACAATCAGAAAATCAGATCAAGGTCTTTTTTTTTTTTTTTTTTTTTTTTTTTTACTGGCCTATAAACTGGTGATGAAAGCAAGCATTTCGCAAAACAGAGTGATGAACGTCGCAGAAATCAACGACCTGATCCTGGAATTCACTTTCAAAATACAGTATTCTACCAACTGAGAGCCTAACCTGGGAACAAGATTTGCATGTATCTACATGCAGTTCATATTTATACAAAACGGACGCTCGAGTGAATGGTATAGGGTTATTTAACCCTCACAACAGGGAAATCAAAATAGATTAACAAGATATAATCCAAGCTAGACCCACTAAGAATGAACGTCAAGAAATACACACTCCAACCATCTTTGATCTTTCTCACCCACAAGTGTTGCATATCTATTTTCTTCACTGGACTATGAAGCATTTTGGGGAATAAAGACAAACACTATGAAGCATGTAATTCATGATCATAGAAAGCATGCCATACGCAGCAACAAAACTGTTCTGTGAAACATAAATGCATATTACTTAACAACAACCTCACACAATGCAGCCCAGAAGCATACTATAAATTGTGCAATGAATTGTCATACAGAATGCAATCAACATCGTCATATTCTTCAGTCTTTCAACTTATATATAAAGCCAGTCTCCGTGTTCGAAGCTTTCTTTTAAAATTTCATAACCACGGTAATGTAGCCCCTTGGCATTTCCTATCGATGTTCCGACTATTGAAAAAGGAATTTCCTATTGATGTTGTGCTCCATTCAAGTCTTTATCAGCAGCCATAGTAGTTCTGTTTGGTTTCAACATATTTTATGTTACACTAGCTTGTTGGTTAAAGTGTTCAAATATCATAGCAAAAAAAGTGTTCAAATATCATAGCAAAAAATAGCAACCAAGATTTCGCATACCATTTGCCCATTTCCATTTAACTCAGCAGACGATTGATTACTACCTCCAGCCTGGGTCAAAGAATCCTTCACCGTCTCAGTCTTTGATCCTCCTGGCTCCACTGCCTTCACCGGGCTGATCTCAGGGAACAAAGGTGCATCATTTTGAGATTCTCCCTTGGATTTCATAATGGGGCTACCGCGCATGTAAACGACAGTCTTCCTTGTTTTAATTCTCTTGTTGCTCATGCTGCAACTATCATTGGGGGATTTCTCAATATTTCCTGCACCTTCCTCTTTTTGGTCCGTTTTCAGCCTTGAAATGTTGGGTGTTGGATGCTTGTCCTGTATAAGGCACGCAAACGTTCAGTCAAACATGCATCTAAACCAGGAAACACAGGAGCTAATTACTTCCAACTATATTATTTTAGGAAGGAGCTCAATTTCCATTACATATGTTATGTCTTCGTCTGATACATGCAGGAAAAAAAGAAAGAAAGAAACTCGCTATATGTTTCAAATCATAAATTTGATAAGATTTGTGAAAATTTAAATAAACGCATATGAGATTATCCTCATAAAGATGCTTCCACGCCCTCCAGCCTCTTACTGAGAAACAAACACCCGTAAACATAAAACGACACCTTGTCATCATCACCTATTCTGTTATCCCATGCTTTGCTCTGTCCCCATCATTGGATCCTGATCAAGGGTATCCGGTACTGGGAAAGGTGACACACTCGACAGTCGACACCATGTAAAGTTCCTGGTTTGTCAGTTTCTCTAAGTTAAGGTCCTATATGCATCTAGAATGAAGCTTATGGCCTCAAGGAATGGTCGAGTCTGTAGCGAAAGGACTAAAAAGTTACGAATCTTTCTTTTACAATAAAAAGAAGCTTATGCACACAAGGACAGATGACAATAATGAGTGATACCACTTCTGTTCATTAGGAGCAGAGCAATACCAGTTTCCTTCAATTTACTACAACCGTTGAACTTCTGCTCCTTATGTGAATACCTTGTCATGGGAATACCTTCTCATCTATCGATGAACATAAACAATATCCTTCACCTCCCCTCCCCTCATGAATCTGTACCTTCACTTTCTTCTAGACCACTTCCTCCCTGCCAACCCTCATATAGAAGCCCGTGAAGCAAGAGATCTCCACGGTCCTCACATCACTCCGAATCCTAACTATCCATATATTGTGTCAGATTTAGACAGATATAGGGATTTTAATTCCCTCTGTGTTTTGACTTAATAACGTCACTCAGAAGAAAGTTTTCTCTTATAGAAATAAATAGGGGAATCGTATCACTTTGTGTAGGCTCCTATCCGATATCTAAAAGAATTGATACATCAAGTTGGTAAACTAGTCATTGGGTTTCACACCAAATCTCAATCTTGAGTATTTTTATACCCAAGTGCAATACTAGGGGTTGCACAATGGTAACTAGATGTAGATAAGAGTTCTAGATTTCGAGCTTTGCTCATTGAGTAGACACTTTTGTTCATGTATTCTTCATCACATTCCAATTGTTGACAAAGACAGCATGTGCAATACAGGATAGGTTTCTTCTTTTTGTTTTTTTGATGGCTCAAAAAAGGGGGTTAAACATGAGAACTGTAGATGTGGTATTAATTATCTAAGTTACAGATATGTTTATACGAAAAGCATATCAGATGCCTATGTCTGAATTCAAGGGAAGACACTGACCATCTATTTGTCTGATGTACCATCTTCAGATGCAGCCGGTACTAGACGAATTCCTCTAGCAGCTAATATTGAAGTGTGTATGATAGAATAACTGCCAAAGTGGGTTATCAAAGTATCATGAGTGAAGAAGCAAACTGCAAGGAAGAGAAAATGCATGACTGCAGCGATCATACACTACTTGTGGCACAAGAGAAGTGGAAGTATTAGTATGCTTCAGAGGCGGATACGCTCAAGAGATTCAGCAGATGATTTGGAAGCAATGAGGAGCATGAGGTTAACAAACTGAAGAAGTATGAGAAAGCATGGAAGAAAATGCTAGTATGAGCATCGGCAAAGTGTGATAGGTCAGAGATGAGTAAAGCAACAAATTTTTGTACCTGCAGAATTAAGATGCTTCTTGATGGTTGCTACTAACCTATTCAAATCAGACTGACTAGAGAAGGTTCAGTGATATTAGGTCTTTAGTAACGATATTAATCGAGCCGCACGACAGAGCTTATGGTCACTCACAGGTCCTTCGTTAAAAGCTCATTTTTTTGGTCCATGTTCAGCTCCTTTAATTCTTAAACGAGCCCAAACCGAGCTTCCATCTTCCATCGAACCCAGACCACGTCAAACCGAGCATTAAGCTCTATAACACGGGTGACAAAAAAATGTTTTTTTTTTTTTTTTGTTAAAATCTTTAGCTCGGACACTGCATGTGTTCATGATCTATAAATAAGCAGTCATCTGCGCGCTCTACCACAAATAAAATTTTGCCCCCTTTAAATTGACAAAAGTTCACATTCATAGTGTTTTGGGCTTGTTTTAGGGTCTATTCATCAATTGTGGTTTAAACATGACTCATAATAAAATGAGATAAGTAGAATGCTACTAAATAGATCCAATTCTGACTAGAATTGACAGAATCCGGTTTTTCTTTATACATATTAGATGTTTGACTTTTATTATTACCCGAGCTTACAAAACCGAGCCTTTATTGAGCCTTACTTAAGCTTACCGAACCAATCGAGCCAAATGCTCAAGCTTGTTCATTTAGAATGAAGAGTTTGCATTGTGTTCATGTTAGGCTCGCTTAATAATTGAAAAAGCTTGAACAAATTTTTATCGAGCCAATTCCAAATCGAATTCTGAGCTTATTTACAACCTGGTTTTGGGCATAGATTTCCTCTAATTTAAATGCGAGTTCAAAATAAAATATACTCTCTCCTTCCCAGAATAAACATTAATTTTTCGAAGCAAACTATAACTTACGTTGCGGGACGATCAAACATCATTTTTTCTAAAATTAACGTAAAATATTAATAATAATTTAAGCTACATACTTCAACCCTAAGCTAATGACATAATTTTTTTATGTCGTTAAGATGAATAACGAAATTTTTTAAAAAACAAGTTGAATAGTGCAAAAAGTGAAATGTTGTACTTATTCTGTGACGTAGGGAGTATAAGTATGTAGATATACTCAATCTAATGGTTGACTTACCATATTGCAAATAGCTAGCCCCTAGTCTCCGAGACTTTTTAGGACTCCTTTGTAAACAAGACTCCAAGTCTCCAAACATGAGCAAAAATTGGTACCAAACATGACAGTTATATTTGGTTATATATTTGGCACCGAAATAGATGCATCTATCTTTGTCACATCATCAATAATAGAATACTAACAAACCCATGTGCTACATGATAAAAAAAGCCTAATAAAAAAGTATTTAAGTAACTTTAATATTATTGTATCTATATCATATAAAAGATTTTGACATTTACTAATCGTCTGAGATAGCCTCTCTATGTAAAGTAGGGATAAGATCTGTGTACATCACTCTATCTTACAAAGATACTCTTCTCACACCCTACACTTGACGGGATTATGTGGATATGTTCCTTTTCTTTCCTTTCATTTACTAAACGTTTTGACACAATCTATATAATATATCAACATCAAATATTTATAATTAGATACATATTAGATTAAATAAAAAATTACCTGATTATCGGTAAAAAATTTAAAATATATAAATAACCTATCAGGACATGGCATGCTATTTGCCGTACCGTTTACCGTTTTATGTACTTATAAATATAATAGAGAATAGATTGACTATGTTTTCTTACTTTTCAAAGGTTAAAAATATCTAGTTAGTAAAGAATGCATACTTAGTTGAAGAATCAAATAAAAATATAGTTGAAAAATTAATTAAACATGTAGACAAAAAAATAAGTGAAATACGACGTTGAAAATTTGCAACTTGAAAATTTAATGAAAGAGATTTATTATGGAGATCGTTATATTGTAATTGAGAAATCGAGACTGCTAAGAATGTGAGGAAATTCGTTACAAGTGGAACTGTTGAAGTCTAAAATATAACAAAATATTGGAGGGACAATTCTGTAGTTGGAGCTAAAAGCACTTTTTGATGTCAGTTATAGAAATTGCAAACATAAATCTTGATGCTAAAATGAGTACACCTATTTCTATAATTTTGCACTAACACCAATCATAGAACTGTCACTTCAAAGTTCGATTGTAATTTAGACCCAACCTTTTCAATTGTAACAAAATTTTTCACGATCGTAACAATCTCAATGTATCCAATACAATTTAACTATCTATGTAATAATCTATGAAATGTTCCATTAAGCTCTTCAGCATGTCATAAACTTTTAAACCCTATGTCAGACTATTTTTTCACATCTTAAATTAATTTTTCCATTATATTTTTATCTAAGTCTTCACCAAAGGAGATAATTTTCCGAACAATTGGGAATTTATATGAGCATGAGAAAATCAAAAGCTAGTATTTTTTTTTAATGAAGTGACAAGGACAGATGCGCCTACCTTTGGTGTCAAAAATAGACCAGATATAATTAGATTACATTCGACACCAATTTTAGTTCATCATTGAGGAGGTGTTATTGCAATCTGATTTCTCATGGTTGTAGTGGTGTTATTCTCTGTCAATAAATCCACGAATAATTCGAAAAAAATACGAAAAATCCATTCGCGGATAATTGATTATGCGCACCGAATCCGAATTTTTTTTAAAGAAACGCGAATAATTCGGGAAAGAAACATAATTCGCATTTTATTCGTAAAATTCGTTTAATTCAGGAATAAAACGGATTTTAAACAAAACAAGAGAATCTTTAAGGAAAAAAAAAACAAAAAAGTAAATGATATGTTACCTAGTTAGCACTTGATAACTACCCAATTTGTTATCTCTATTGGTTGTAGTTGATTAACTTACCTTTATTCATATCAATTGTTTGTTTGTTTTTTCGTTTAAAACTCGTATAAATCTCATATTCTTTTTTTTTCCAGTATAAATTGCCGTACCGTTCTAATGGCGTACTTATCCTTTCCTTTTTTCACGATTCTTTCCCGTCCTTTTTGATTTTTTTCGTATTATATTATTCCCGAATTAATCCCGTATCCGTACTTTGTTACTAAGGTGTGATTGCAATCTGATGATTTTTCATAGTTGTATTGCTGTTATAGCAATCTGATTTCTCAATTTTTGAATTGCCCTTAATAGCAATCTGATTTCTCAATTTTTAAATTGCCCTTACAAACAAAAATAACTTAAAAGTAACTGTTATGGTAATTCATTCATGTTCAGATTTTTTTGAATTTTTTTATTATGCAGCTATGCTTGTAATTACCATTGAATGCATGTACAATAGTATAGTATGAGCTTAGAAGAATATAGTAAATTGTCATCATATTGTACTGCTCGAAATCACTTTATATGAATGGCTATGAAATTTATGATCCATCCTTGATTTCTTGATCATATGAACTTTGACAAAATGGCACTATGAGACTGGTTGGAATAATTGTTAGAGAAACCATATGACCTTTGAAGCCGTATCTACACTCAATTAGCAGTTTTCTTAACAAGGCATCCAGATAAGACATGACACGTCCGTCAACCAGAATGGTATCTAGTCTAGCTTAATGGTCCAATTTCAATGAAACCCATCAGAGGCGCCAAACACCAACCATTCTCAACATTTAGCAATTTGATCATTTATTTGTTTGTTTATTTGTCTCATCGGGTGGGGGATCGGATGGCTGGATGGAAAAAGAAAGTACCTCATGGTCAAATTCAGGAAGATTGGCCCAATTGCCGTCAACCCAATCTATATGAGGTCTCATGTCTTCAAGGCTCAATTTTTTCTCCTTCCTTGAGCTCTTAAAGAATACAATATAACTCCCATCACCCAGAACTTTTGTCACCACCCCACTATACCACCCAAAACCATTGAACCAATCCACTTTTTCCAAAAGCTCGAAACTTCCACGTCTCATACTAGGTGGTGGCTTTCGAATATGGAAATAATCCACAACTACTTTCACCAATCCACACTCTATTGAGCTGAGATACTCCACCGAGAATGAATCATCACCAACATCTTCCACAACAGTTGCAGGGAACCAAATATCTTGCAAATCTTCTTCATCAAACCTCACTTCAACCGCTGCACCAGGCTGTACCTGTAAGGAGGAAAAGAACCATAAGCCCGATCGGTCGACTTCTTGCTCCTGATCAACAAGTGAATTCCCTGTTTCTATTAAGCAATAGAGACCGTAAAAGGGAAAAAAAAAGACATAAAACTTTTACATTTCTAGGCACATAAACCAGAAAGACCAGTATAGATATGAACAGGTGTAGTTGTTTAAGATTGAGACAGAGGAAAAAAAGGATGGTCAGAGGAAAAAAGAAAAGAAAAGAAAAGTACTCCTCCGTTCCATATTAATTGTAGCATATACGTATTTTATACTATTATCTACGAACGAGTACAAGTCTCGTTTTCATATTAAATCACGTCTGATCGTCCCGTAACATATATTAGGTTGAAGTAAGTAACTTACACAACAATTGATATTTCATGATAATTTTACAAAAAAACTACCCTTGATCGTCGTTACACGCGTGTCAAACTTTGCATCGACACGCATGTAACGTCAAAACGTTTCAATATTTTTGGGACGGAGGGAGTACATAGGAATTCGAATCATCACATAAGAAGTCAAATCCATTTCCATGATCCACCATTATCACCATTATCAAACAAGATATTCTCGATTATCCTATTCGCAATACTTCGACAACTATAACGACAAACCAAACCTTTATTATCACAACACTTGACGCTGATAAATTAGGAGGAAACATGGAATACTCTCAGCGCAAACCTCCTATTGAAATGAAAATGATACAGCTTCAGCAGACAATTCATGTTCGACCAATAGTAAACCATAACTAATGGCTGCAAGTACTACATCATTGAAGTTCACCCCGCACCAACACCAACACTCTACTAAACATCAGCCCGAAAGCAACCATGTAGTTCCATTGTGTATCAATGCCTATGTCTTAGTGGTCCTTCAGGAATCAATTTCTACTAGAAAAAAAAGAAAAAGAAAAACAAAATCACTCACAGCGAGACAAATCGATGCTAACACACAGATATCCCACTACATGTATTCGCATGCCGCATACACGACGTACATGAAATCAATGAAACAAGCAATTGGCGCACAACTTTCACCAAGCAACAAGATATATTTCCCTTCTTGCAAATTATTCACACCATACAACAAGACCTACTGCTTCCACATCCCAAAAATACTATCTTCACCAACCCAACGAAAAATCCTTGCCAACCAAACTATATTAAACATAAGCCTCACCCCTAAAACTAATCGACAATAAGCGAGTGACACATGAAACGCTAGATTTCCGAATTCCAACGTGGGTTTCTCAAAGAAAACATCAAAATTGCTCCTAATCAAACAAAATCAACAAAGCCCTAAAAACAGAGTGAATCTTTTCTTTCTTAACGACCGACGCGACGGGGAATACAACATCATCACATAAACAGCAAAGCCAAGCTCAACCCACACCATATATATATTACCTGAAGCTGCTTAACCAATTTCCCATCAACACATGCCTTGTCCATCATGGATTGTTCGCTCCCAACTCGGCGTGCTATCCTTGAAGGGTTTTTCTTCGCACGAAACCCTAGAAGGGCTTGATGTGGTGAGGTTGAGGTTACCTCCGTGGAGAGAATCGATTTAGTTACACGAAGCCCTTAAAATTACAGCACGAGCACGACACACGAGGCAACTGACGAGGGTGCTGAAAATTGGATTAATTAGTTGATCAAATCAATTTGTTTAGATTAATAGATATTTATTGATTTATAATAAATAAAAACATTAATATATATATAAAATGAGTTATTTTTTTTAAATTCTAATTATATTATTCATGACTACTCATCTACATCTAACATTAAAAATATTAAAAAATTATAACGTATTAAGATATTTTATTCGTGATCCAAATTTATAAATCTAATCATCCAATTACGTATTTGTCATGATTATTTTTGTTGCATGACAATCAAGAAACACCTATAATTGTTTTCGATCATTATTGATATTCCAGATTTTATGATTGGATTCGTCTCACTGAGAACCTATTGATGACAACATACGACATGGTAAAGGGACTCCAGTGGTGGCCGGAGCTCAACGGTGATAGATTGGAGGCCGGATCTCAAAGTGTCGCCTGAGATCGATTGGAGCAAGGGGACACGCGACAAGGAGCAGAGAGGCTCCAACGAGGCGAGAGGAGGCACTGGTGACTGGACAAAGGCCCCCTGGTGGCCGAACGATGACGCCTTGGTCGTCGGGGAACTAGCGTGGTGTGCGACCAGTGGAGGTCGTCAGGGTGGTGTTCCTGGTTGGGAGAGCTTGCACTGAGGGGTTTAAGAAAACTAAAGGGGAGTATAGAAAATCATGTGATTATACCTGGGTGAGATTATAAGTTGAAAAATCTATGTTATAAATTAATATCATTATGTTGTTAAATTTTAATTATAAAATCTGATTATATTTGTTGAACTTGTGATGTTTTGATGATGACAAATAGTAGAGCACTTAATGATTTACAAGTTTGATGATGAGCAGGTCCAATGTACAAGATTGAGAAAATCTGATGGATACAAGATTGCATATTAAGAAAATAATTAAAACAGTGTCCAAATAGTGGAGAGGCACCTTTCTACTTCTTCGACAAATTCAACCATTGGAAGTTTAGAATGCTACCTCATCTGGATTCCATTCACGAAAAAATGTGTGACATTCTCATAGATGGGCCTCATGTTTCAAAAATGCTAGATCCATCTCGATAGCCTTTTTATCAACTTTCAAAATCTTAATTTCGTTGTTAAGTGTGTCACCCTGATGATAGGAGTCAATGGAACTCAAAGATTCCGGCTATTTATGGCCATAGATGCTATCTTGAGGCAGAACATTTTTCTCTGGTGGTAGGCCAAAGATTTCTGTGACTGAGAATTAATAATATTTTTTTCTCGGTTTATAGTATGGATATTTCGACTTGTAATATGAAAATAGAACTCACAGTGTTAGAAATGTGCAATCCCTCCAGTGTATAGTGATGTGAACGTTGTGACCGATCCTGCTGAGGCTCACTCATGGCTGAGTCACCCTCAGAGTCTTGATCATCATTGTCATCCCCCACGGCATCAACCTCGACATTAACTGGTGGAAAACCCCAGTTCCTCCCATCGGATAGTCGGAGAGAAGCATATGGCAATGGAAGGCGCTGAGCCTCCTCACCAACTCTAGCAGTCAGATAATAGACACCATGGTGTTTCGATATCATCCCAATCTTCATCAGACTGTCAATGCCAAAAGTTCCTCTGGTAGGCTCAGAAAATGTTGCAACGAGTGTCATATCAAATGCAAAGTGTACAGCTAGTGGGATCAGCAACCCACCAATAAGTATCGGAGCTCGCACATTGTTTGCAGCTACTGCCACGAGTTTCTCCACCAGCAAGTATCCGGTACTAAGGTACGGATACTGTGCAGGATAAATCAAATTGTGCAAAAGCACAAATAGTAGACCCAGCTCCTACTGGGAAACAGCTCCTTGACTACTCTTGGTAGCCAGCGATGTACAGGCAATGAACCAATGACGATTATGCAGCGCTGGGTTCCTAATTGCTGAACTCTTGCTACTGTAGGGGTTGTATCCCCCAGTCAAAGTAAGTTCCTGTCAGAAAGCATGAAGATGATGGACATATCCCTTCTCATACTCATGGTAACCTCCCGGACCTATACGATAGATCCTACAAAGCTCCGTCAGGTTCAGCCGTCTTATCTCGTTCCCCAGCTGGAACGAGACGTACTCCTCAATAGGGCCATTTGCTGGAGCCTGGCCAACGGTACTCGTCTAGGTGCTCAAGACTTCTAGGACGAGTGACGGATATATAGGCCATCCTGTCAGAAATATATGATCCCAACCAAGTTGTACAACAGCATGCTGGATCTCAGTCCATAAGCCAAGTCTGACTAAATCACCAGAATGTAGAAATCTGATCTGTCGGATACCCCTGCGAGAAATCACATGATGTCGGTCTTTATACTCATCCGGAATGGAAATTTCGTCGTGAGGGTATGGAACTAAGACTTGCTCAGATGCGGTCGAAGTGCCCTCACTGGATCAAAACGATGGGTGCTTGGAACGAGGCATTCTTTGGTGAAGGACTAGTATAAATCCCTACACCAATTCCCATGAACGTGCCAAATTCACGATGAAATTCAATAATTCATCTATGAATTCATAATCTACATAGTGAGTAGATCAATTTATACTATATAGTTGTTGAATTTGGAGTTGGAATTGAGGATTCATACCTAGGTTTTCACAACTGAAAACCCTAAAGTTTGCACAAACCAGGATGTTTCGAGGTGCGTGATCATAATCAACGGGTTCCCCTCGTCGATACGAACGCGTGGATTACATGTTTGCATGGATTGATGGAGGATTTCAGAAGATAAGATGTGAGTCACGGCCGTGCTCAGTATGAAGGAAGGAAGAACTGAGCTGTTGCTCGTTTATATTGCACCCAAACATTGTCGCGGCTGCGACATGCTTCAGTCACGCCCGCGACACTGAAATTTTACCCTGAACGATTTTTTTCTTTCTTATTTCCTTCAAAACTGACCCGAATGCTTTTTATTCATCCTTTTCTTCTTCCAACATCAATTTAAAAATTACTCGCATCACCGATTAGCAGACTTTAGTGTCGTGTATCAACTTAATATTTTTAAGGTCGATAGAAATAAATTGAAATAAATATGAACTGCAAAGGAAACCTAAACTTGGGTTGCCTCCAAAGAAGCGCCTTTGTTTAACGTCGTTGGCTCGACTTCCATGACGTTAAATCATTGCATTAAGACACGATTCACCCTTTCCAAGGGAATTTCGTTAAACCACGTCGAATCTTGAAGTTCATAGTATCGTTTCAATCTGTGACTATTAACTTTAAAAATTTTCGGCGTGTCTTCACTTTGAATTTCAACCGTTCCATGATTATAGACCTTTCTGACAATGAATGATCCTTCCCATCTCGAATTTAATTTTTCGCGAAATAACCTTAAGTGAGAATTATAAAGTAAGATTTTATCTCCCTCCTTAAAGTTTTTCCCCAAAATTTTCTCATCATGAAGTCTGCTAAATTTTTGTTTGTATAAAGCAGTATTTTCATATGCATCACGACGAATCTCGTCTAGTTCTGAGATTTGGAGCTTTCTCATATTCACACAATCTGCATATTTAAAATTCAGCTCTTTAATTGTCCACCATGCCTTATGTTCGATTTCCACTAGTAGGTGACATGCTTTTTCGTACACCATTCTGTACGGAGACATTCCGATTGGAGTCTTATATGCAGTGCGATATGCCTAAAGAGCGTCATTCAGCTTGTCACTATAATCTTTCCTCTATGGATTGACTATCTTTTCCAAAATTCTTTTGATTTCACGATTGGACATTGCAGCTTGTCCGCTTGTTTGTGGATGATAGGCTGTGGAAATCCTATGATTGACATGATATTTCTTAAATAGGCTATCCAATACCTTGATGCAAAAGTGGGTACCCCGATCGTTTATCAGGACTCTAGGTACGCCAAATCTGTTAAAAATAAAATTTATAACAAGCTCGACCACCACCTTGGCGTTGTCAGTTCGTGTGGGTATGGCCTCTATCCATTTCGAGACGTAATTGACTGCTAGCAATATATATGAATGACCATTTGAGTTTGGAAATGTTCCCATGAAGTCTATTCCCCAAACGTAAAAAATTTCACAAGACATGACATATTTTTGAGACATTTCATCTTTTCTCGATATATTGCCAGTCTTTTGGCATTGTTCACAGCTCTTTACATATTCGAAAACCTCTTTGTTTAAAGATGGCCAGTAAAATCCACACGATAAAATCTTGTGAGCTGTTCGTCTCACTCCAAAATGACCTCCACAATCATAGGAGTGACAGTGCTTCAGCACTGACTTGATCTCGTGATAAGGAATGCATTTTCTTATAACACCATCAGCACAGAATTTAATCAGAATCGCATCCTCCCACGAGTAATACTTTGCATCGCTTTTAATCTTCTCTTTTTGATGCCTTGGAAGATCACTCGGTAATTTTCTGGTCACCAGTAAATTTTTAAGGTCAGCATACCAAGGTACATAACCTTGTGTTGTGTAAAGATACTCATCAGGGAATGATTCTGATATTCTAATTGACTCATCTTGATTCACTATTCTTGATAAGTGATGAGCAACGTGATTTTCTGCACCCTTCTTATCTATGATTTCAATATCAAACTCCTGAAGGAGAAGAATCCATCTCAATAATCTCGGTTTTGATTTCTTCTGTTTCAGAAGATATTTAATGCAGCATGGTCAGAGAATACAATTACTTTAGCCCTTAATAAATATGAACGGAATTTTTCAAGTGCAAAAATAATAGAATAAAGCTCTATTTCATTTGTCGTGTAATTCACTTGAGCTTCATCAAGGGTTTTTGATGCGTAATAGATTACTTGTGGATTCTTATCCACTTTCTATCCAAGAACCACACCTACAGCTCGATCACTCGCATCACACATGATTTCAAACGGAAAAGTTCAATCCGAACGTTGAATACTAGAAGTTGTAATCAATTTATCTTTAAGTATCTCGAAATCTTCTTTACATTCCTCAGTGAATGTAAATTCACTATCTTTCTTCAACAATTTATTCAGGGGACTTGCGATCTTGGAAAAATCTTTTATAAATCGTCTGTAGAAACCTGCGTGTCCAAGGAATGCACGTATTTATCGAACGCTTGAGGGATATGGTAGAGATTTAATAACTTTGACTTTTTCTTTGTCTACCTCTAATCCCTTTGCGGAGACAACGTGTCCCAACACTAAAACTCTTTCCACCATAAAATGGTAATTTTCGTAGTTAAGAATGAGGTTTGTTTCTACACATCGTTTAAGAACTTTTTCTAGATTTTTCAGGCAATGGTCAAAATAATTCCCATAGACCGAAAAATCATCCATGAATACCTCTATTATATCTTATATATAATCAAAAAATATTGACATTACACACCTCTGGAATGTTGTAGGTGCATTACATAAGCCAAAGGGCATACGCCTGTAAGCGTAGGTTCCAAAGGGACAAGTAAATGTGGTTTTCTCTTGGTCTTCAGGGGCTATCATAATTTGATTATACCCTGAATATCTATCCCAGAAACAGTAATGAGATCAGCCTGCAAGTATTTCTAGCATTTGATCCATGAAAGGTAACGGGAAGTGATCCTTCCTCGTGGCGGCATTTAATTTCCTGTAATCACTCTCCAGCCACTTTGCACTCTTGTTGCAATAGTTTCCCCATTGTCCTTCTCAATTACTGTTAATCCTGACTTCTTTGGTACAACGTATATCGCACTTATCCATCAGCTGTCCGTTATTGGATAAATTACTACCGCATCAAGCAACTTCAGGATCTCATTTTTGACCACCTCTATCATAGGAGGATTCAATCTCTTTTGAGGTTATCTGAATGGTTTGGAGTTGTCCTCTAGTAATATTTTGTGCATGCAAGTAGCAGGACTAATTCCTTTAATGTTGAATTAGTCCTTGATTCATTTGGAGTCACAGACTTGGACTTTTCTTGTTGTTTAGGGGTTTGAAGAATTTTAGTTACCCCCTCCTCGCTTTGATGAACTTCAAGTTCATCTTCAATCTCACGAGGGTTTTGTTCATTTGCTTTCAGCTGTTTCCCGCTTCTCAGGATCACAGCATTTGCCGATTCTCTCGGGTTTATTGGCTGAGAAGGTAACTTGTTGTTCATCTGAGCCTTCAACTGTCTCATATCAGAATCTAATTGGCTCATTTGACTTTGGATGCTTTGAATGTCAGTCTTTGTCTCCTTAGAATCCTTTTGCATTTGCATTTGTATTATAACCATTTGCTTAACCATATGTTCAAGTGACATTCCGCCTGAAAATCCTTGATTATTGTTATTTGCATTGAAGTGTTGTTGTTGTTGTTGCTGCCCCTGACCTTGACCAAATCCTGGAGGGAATTTTTGTTGTTGGGGAACATTTTGGGCATTGTTTTATTCTCCCCATCTAAAGTTTAGATGGTTCCTCCAAGGTAGGTCAAGCATATTGTTCCACACGGTGCTGTCCTTTGTCCTTGAAAATTAACAGCATTTACATCTTCTTGTAAGGAATGACAAGCATCCGTTTTATGTGTTATACATTGACAGAATTCACACGCCTTCACTTGTTGAGGCTGTGATTGAGTAGTATTGGTTACTAGTTTAGCAACCAAATCAGTAAGCGCAACAATTTTTTTTAATTATTGCCGAGTTTCTAGCTGCCTGTCTATCGGCATCGCCCCTTGGGCTGAATTCTTGAGAACTTTGGACAGAAATTTCTATTAATCTCCTTGCTTCAACAGGAGTTTTGTTCGTTAGGACGCTACTACTTGAAGCATTTATTCGGCGGCGTTCTTCGAGTAGCAACCCTTCATAGAAATACAAAATTAAGAGGTTTTCTGCTATTGAATGATGCGGACAACTTGCACATAAGTGTTTGAAACACTTCCAATATTCGTTGTTCAACTTGAGGGGAAATATTTATCGAGAAAAGTATTCTGTATTTCTGGTCAAGTGTTGATTGATAATGATGGCTGTTCATACAGCCAATCTTTTGCATATCCTTGTAATGTGAAACGAAATGCAAACAGTTTCATTACGTCGACCGTTATACCCTGAGGGTTGGTCGACTTGCAAATTAGGTATAACTTCTTCAAGTGTCTATGCGGGTCTTCACCAGCTAAACCATTAAATACAGCGAGTTTGTTCAGAAGGCCTGAATTTAGTTTGAATGACACGTTCAGATTTGACAAATTTATATAAAGAGGCTCTTCCTCCATTGTGGGAGCGGATAGCTCCCGAAAAGTTCGATTTAAATTTTGTGGAGCATTATTTGCATTGTTTTGATTATTTTCTGCCATTTCAAGATTTTCAAAAATTATAGGAAAGAAACTCCTTTCTGTATGGACGTGTGGAGAAGAAGTCGAAAGTGTAGAACCTGAAAAGAGAGTAGAGTTTCATATCTGAGGAGATTCAAAATTAGTGACTAATTTCCTAACTTCAGATCCAGTTATCCTACCACTTCTTAAGTTCATAAAAATTCATGTAAACTTCTTTTGATTTCAGAATTTTTTTTTATTTTAAAAATAATTAAGTCCTTAAAATAATTTTTTGTATAAAAAAAATTAAATTAAAACCAAATAGTAGATAATTGTCAAGTCAAGTTTGGCTGTACTGACACTCGTTACCATTCCTCGGCAACGGCGTCAAAAATTGATGTGAAGTCAGCCAATGGCATAATTATGATGACTTTCATGTTCATTGTAAAACGTGCCAATTTGTTTTTATCCCGTTGTACTAATGTAGATATGGAAGGAAGGGTCGATCCCACAGGGAACAGAGAGTGTTGACCTAAACTCAACTTAGAGTAATTTCTATCCTAAG